>JASKDV010185446.1:0-12080 GCA_032466395.1 Aegires albopunctatus
AAGAAGAAGAAGAAGAAGAAGAAGAAGAAGAAGAAGAAGAAGAAGAAGAAGAAGGAGAAGAAAAAGAAGAAGAAGAAAAAGAAGGAGAAGCAGAAAGAATATCAAAACAATTGCCTGGGGGTTGATTCTTCTATGACAACTCTAGTGAAAGATTGAGCGAGAAACAGGGATTATAGCAGATGAAATAAAAAGGCAGTTTACAACAATGTTAAGTTTAATCAACTGGGAAGCATTGTTAAAGACAGATTACAATATTAAAAAGAAAGTTTCTACCGAGAGTTTCTACCAAGATTGTCATAGCAACAGTCGCAGCTTTTCAGAAAATGAGAGACAGAAAGAAATGAGTTCAGAAACTATCCTATCAGCACAAAAAATGAATCTTTATGGATCAAATGTCCAATCAGTACTACTGGATGCATTTAAAATGAAGTAAGGACAAGAACATCAGGAGAAGCCTAAACTCAAAACCTTATAAAGCAAGTAGGTGCCTAAGGGAAATTCATGGCAACCAACAAGGAAAATTACAAATTTACAAATAGTCCTTGCATTGTGAAAGAACAGGTGAAAAAACCCCATAGAAGATGGCATGAGGATTGTCCATTTCATGATATCAAAATGTGGACAGATAGCGATAAAATGAAGGACAAATATTTTGAGCCCAAATACAATGTGTTTGTCATAATGACACTGGACCAAAGTAATCAAAGATCTGGAAGAGCTTTTCAATGATATAATCGGTGATTTCATGATCCTGGCCTGGAGCTCCTCAAAATGCATGTTTGAAAAATAAATTTCTAATTTAAGCAACAGGTCTGGAGAGAATATGTGTGTATGAAATTAAGACAGTCATGAAATTAAGACAGTCGGATGACATACAATTCAAAGTTCAAAGGTAAGCATAACAAGAAACTATAAAACATGGCTGTTGACCCAATGAAGTTGAAATGAAGATGATCATATCTGGTGAGGAAATGCAGGACTTGTGTGTCATATGGACGGTCAAGCAATTGGGAAATCCAGACATACTTTAACTGTGCCAATCTAAAACCAACTATACAGGAAGTCGAGGCACAGGTGAAAGTTGACCCCGTTCAATTTCCTTGAAAATCATATTGAAATTTTGATAACAATCTCCAATTCCCTGAAGCATATTCCACGCCCCCTAAAAATTCTTAAAACATGTTTATCATATTGATTGAAAATGTTAAATAACTTAATTAAAGAATCATTCAATTAATTTTATTTTGTGAAGGGTGTGAAGTGATTCAACAACACATTTAAGTGGCATGATTTATCGCACTACTTTTCCAGCCGGTACCATGTGAAAGTAATAAACACGGCGGTGTTTTATGAAAAAAGAAAAAAATCCCAGTAAATTCAGGAATTCACGGCAAACTTTCATCCTTGTAAAGAGGTATACTGGAGAGATGATGATAGTACAGACAAGGACAGGGAAAATTATTATACCTTTAAAGAATTTAGTTTCACTCTCTTTGATTTCCCTAGGCAAGAGATCTGGAAATGACATTTTGGACTTGTGGAAAACCGGTTGATTAAAGTAAATTCAAAAAACGAAAAAGACCCGGAATGAGATTGAATGGTTAGCCCAAGGCTGGACAACATGAAAAATTATGTTGGCACATTCTGTTGACAACTTGTGGTGGTCACTAGCATTGGCAAATTGCATTGGCAGATTGTGTGGTGCCTTATATGCTCCAAAAAGAGCTATGAGCCGTAGATAGAATGTGGATTGCATACATTCAATTTTCCTTACCAAGAGCATGCTGCCTATATAAGTTTATAAGGACCAGCATCCTATGGACGACATGCTTCATCTAAATAATCATACAAGAATATACCTGTGATGATTTTCGTAAAAATATTTTTTCTGTATGACCAGATGATCATTTCTATGAAAGAGAAGAGGATGACAAAAAATCTTTAAGAAAAAGGAGAAAAGAATGAAGTAAAAAGAGAGAATGGATGCACTTTCAAATAGAGCTTTTGATATAGTTTTCTCATGGTATAAAATGTCTCCTCTGCATTTTCTGTTATTAACAATAAATCTTATATTTATCTTTTTTGAAAGGGAGAAAAAACTCTATCCAACTTTTGTAAGTTTTTAAAATCCAAATTTTTATCTCTTAATATGAATAAATCACTGGACTAACTAGCTATAAACTCCATTTCAGGTGATTACAAGGCAGAGTGTTAAAGCAAGAAAAATTGAAGGAAAAGGAGAAAAAAAGATGGATCAAGAAAGGAAAGACACAAAAGAAAGAAAGATTTGAATAATCAGTTGATCCATTTCTATATGCTTGAGAGAGTCCAAGGAAGATAGTGACGGTATGTAAATTTAAAGGAAAAAAGCGCAATCAAGTATCTTAGAAAACTTTGATCATTGATTTTTGAGCTAAAGACTTTCAGGAAATGCAGAATAGTATTCATATTAAAAAATTATATTCCTTTTATGTTTAATTATGTTCATTATCAAAAAATAAATAAAACATTAGAAAGAATAAAACTTATGTCATATGAGTTACAGTACAGGACTTTAAACTTTAATTTAACTATTTATACAATATAAATGAACAAAAGAAGCAAGCTAATTCATTAATATTAAAATTGATGGATACTAATCACCCTTATTATATTAGTTTTGTTATCATGAAACTAAAATATGACAGCTGCCACCAGTTTAGAATTAGTTGAAGTATTCAAAAGGGTTATGATAAAAGATATATTGGATACGTTTTTATTCTTATAAAACGCATAGATTTAATCAAACAAAAGACACAAAATGAAAACATAAAGTGAGATATAGGAGGGTGGTATGACTTTTAAAATGCATGTAATTTTCGAATAAATGAAAATGCTTTAATTAATTGCATATTAGTAGCTTACAATATAATGCCCCAATATCACCTCATGTGAGTAGAAAAAAGGATAATTTCTTCATTCTCAGAAGAATAAAAAACAATTTGAAGGCGTATTAAATTGATAAAGCCGTATTTGTCAAAGTAATGAAACAAAAGCTAAAACTTTCAAAAAAATTTTTTTAAAAGCAAAACAAAATCAGGTGTTCAATTAATGTATGATAGTGAAAAAAATAAGATTACAATAATAATAGGAACAAAGTATGATGTAATTAGAAAAATAATTCCAGAAACAGATTTAAAATGAAAATTTTATCAAATAATATATTTAAAAGGAAAAAAAAAATCCTCATACATTGTCAAATGTTAAAGATTAAAATCAATTGGTGAATGGAAATAAGGAAAAACAAAGTGAAATTTTAAAAAAAGGAAGATCAAGTAAAGAAATATTTCAAAGTTGAAATAAAAGAATTGGAATTCTGTCACCATCATGAAGGCAGCAGCATACAGTATTACTCTGATCCAATATACGGCAGCTTTCATGATCAAGGCGGAATTCGTATATTAGAAGAAAACAAAATATAATAGAAACCCAAGCATTTCTAGCTGATGAGTATAAAGATTACCTGGGGTCACTGATTGAACGAAAAAAGGCGGAAAAACACATTAAGTCAACAAATTAACTCTTTAAAAATAATCACATTCCAACAAAGCAAATAATATTTTTAAAAAATGAAAATTGTGCCAACCTTACTAAAATTTTTCTATAAGAAAACATGGTTCAAAAAATATACATCACATAGATGTGAATATGAGAATGGAAAACAATTTAAAGAAAGATGATGTATTATAGGGGGATGGGGATTGACTTGTTATTCAACTTGGTCGTGCAAGGGTTGAGGGTGATAAGGTTCTAAGCAAAATCTTACCCATGCATGGTATAGGATTTGAAAGGGTTCGTTGGTCTGTTGTTTGCTATGCTATCGACCCCAGTCTACCATGATCGATTATTTCAGGGTTTTTAACTGTCATACACGATGGGTAATATTCTTCTTTATTTTCTTTAACTTGATATAGCTCAGTATATTTGACAAGATCTTCTTGAAAGATTGCTTTAAACGCTGAGCAACTGAGTAAAGTACTTCTAATATAGCGAAATTTTTCCCTTGATTTTCTTTAATACACATTTAAAGACTGTATAACGAATTTTTCAACATCAGGAAATGAGTTTGTTTTAGAAACGTATTACTGTAACCATCCATTTACCAGCACTTAAAGATAATCAGCTGCTTATGCTTACCTTGAATCCAGAAAATAATGTTCTTCTGCATTTTTAATTTTATATACCGTTATCCTAATAATACTTCAAAAAAAAGAATGTGGGACATAATGTAATAATAATAATTCATCCCTCTATCAATGAATAAAGAATAGATTACTTTGACATTCAAACAACTGCAAGGGGAGACAACGACCAATGTGGTGAAAGAATTAGTAAAATCAAAAGACTTGACTTACTCTCTCTGTAACCCACTTGATATCCCAAAATAATTCCATTTGGTTCTGGTGAATCCGTCCATTGTAGTTGTAGGTGATTTGAACCTCTAGCCAATGCCTCTAAAGAGCCCACACGTCCAGGGACTGGGAAAGAAAAAAGTTGAATTCAATTTTTCAATTCCAATGTAATGAATATGATATGAATGTGTCAAAAACCAAAACATTCCTAAATTCTAAATAATTATGTCTCAAAACAGCGTTTAAAAGGCTTAAGACTTTAGACTGTTGCCATAATCACCTTCTCTATTATTGTCTTGGCTAATTTGGATGTACGCAACTTAAAGGTCATAAATTACAATTCTCATGCTGATTTGACTCTGGGAGATAAATTCAAAATTTATGTTTGAGGTTGTTACACAAATATAAGGCAAAATTCAGTCATCTTTGAGATTGTTAAAACCTGGAATGATCTTTAATTTGAAACAAAAAACTCAAAAATCTTTTAATAGTTTAAAGATTGCTATTGACAGAAAGCTGCGTATGGAAATCCATGATTTTGATGAAGGAATTAATGCTTATAAAACTATTTTAGTTTGATATCTCCATTTCATGCTTGATTATGCTAATTGATAATTTAACCAATTGATGTAGGTATATTATAAATGCCCATGTTTCATTTCATCTTGCCTCATGGTTCACATAATCATTTTATGTCATATATTGTATATAACACTTAAAAAATACTTGGTTATTACGTAGGTCTCTGGATATGTATCTTCAAGGCATTAAAAAGTATTGGTTCCTACATTGCCCTTAACCCTGATATGATATCTGACATAAGATTGGGAGAGATGTCATGTTGATATCATGGGCTCAAATGTGAATGGACCTAAAAAGTGTATAAATCTCTGGTCAAGAAAATCTAAAACTAAGAAACCTTTCATCGCAAATCAGTAAGATGACCAAAATAATTACTGTAGCCACTATTTAGAAACATCCATAATATATGGAATAAAAGCATACACATACCTCCTTCAGGTGTGCTAAAGTTGACCACATTACTGCCATTAGAAGCAAAATTTTTGTTGATAACAACAACATCCGCCTCAAGCTCGACGTAAGAAGGAAGATTTGCAACGGATCCTCGGATTTTGTTATCAGCATCTCGCTTAAATCGACTCGTTGTGGCTGGAATCACTTCTTGGCGCAGTGTGGTAAGCATTTCGTCTTTTTTCCAGAATCGGATCTGAGGAGAGATTAAGTAGGCTTTCACAACTTTAGCTTTGTAAAACAAGATTGTATTCAATGCAAATTCATCTTTTAAAATGATATGCTGTATGAAAATTCCATTTGATATTAATAATTCACCATTTTAATCATTTTCCATACACTTGCTTTACTTCAGTATATCATTAAGTGCTTAGAGTTCATGGCACTCACTCATAAGATAATGGTACTATAAAAATGTGTATTTCTATTTTTTTTAAACAAAAAGCCACAGTTGAATATGATCAGAATAAAAGACTAAGAATATATGAAATAACTCAACAAGAATGAAGACAACACAGGACAAATCCAACGTTTTGCTTTTAAAACGTTTTTCAAGAGTCCTAAATAAATTATTTGATCTATGTCATCATTGTTGTCTTGCTATGTTTGTCTCTTGAAAAAAGTTTTTAAACCACAATGTCAGATTTGTCCTGTTGTCTTCGTTCTGGATGAGTAGTTTTATATATTCTTGTTCTTTTATTCTATAATTATTACAAATATCAATAGTTTTATCCTAAAGAAGAGCGTTTTATCTAGCGCTTTTCCACTAAATGTGCTCAATGCGCTTTACAGAGTTTCCTGGCAGGCCAATACAATACAAAATACTTCTCAACCCCCCAGGGGGCATACAGAGGTGCGATCATATTATAGGCGCTACACTAGCATACTGACAAGATCTTCCTCTACCTATGGCCAGGTACCCATTTTACACCTGGGTATGGTGAGGAAATGCATTTAAAGAGTCTTTCCCAAGAACTCAACATCACGCCTAACCGGGTTTCGAACCTGGGATCTTTCAATCACCAGCCCAAATGTCTACCATCATCATTTTTATTCTTACTTTGTAACCAGAAAAATGTCCTCTGATGGCTTTAGCGCTAGTATCCACAGGATCCCATCGGAATGAAGCTGAGGTAGCAGTGACTTTAACGTCAGGGTCTAATTCAAAGTTGCTTGGTACAACAATAGGTTCTGAAATTAATGGGGAGGTGAGGAAAAGAGGCTTATGAATATCTTTAAACAGTTGAGAGTATAAAAAAACAAAACAAAAAAAAGTAAGTCATTCTTACATAGCACACATATCTACAGCATAGCCGTGCTCAAGGCGCTTAACAATAATGACTATTATACTCCCCTGACCAACTGCAACACAGAATACATAGGACAAGACTGACTAGCAGCTATTAGGCGCAAATATAATTTTTAGACTCAGACAATGCTGTCTTAACCGCCAGGTACTCATTCACACCTGAGTCGATCAGTGAGTGGAGCCACTTGAGTTTCTCGTGTTTGAACTGTTAAATGGGCCCTTGACGCCCCCATAGGATGTCTTGTCAGTAACAGGAAAATAGGTATTAATGGGAAGCATTATTCATTAACTGATATTACTAGACAGTTCAAAATCAGTCCAGTCAGAAAGTGAGAAGGTGGAGATGGCAGTGGCTTGGACATGTGCTGAGGAAGGACAAAAGTGATGATTGTGCTGTGGCTTTTGGATGGACACCCGAGGGAAGAAAGAAAAGAGGAAACCCAATGACAACATGAAGGTGAATGATAGAGGTGAGTGGAACAGAGCAGGCTGGAGCATGTGGAATGCTGCAAGCTGCAACGCTGCCAGCAAAACGAAGTGGAGGGCTGATGGATGTCCGAACCTTGTGTGTGCCTCCTGGCACAAAGAGATTTAAGACAAGAGAGACGATATCAGGTTCAGGGCCGGCTAAATGTAAAGTTTTTCCCATACTCATTATTGAGCGTAGAGGAAATCAGGAGTAGAGTCTTGATTTTTTAGGCATACAGCTTTGTGTGGTAGTTTGTCATTGCTTGCCACGCCGACTTTAATTTCGCTGGATCTCAAAAAATCAAGCTACCCATTTACTGCTGGGGGTCGACAGGGATGCCATGAGAAAAATCTGCCGGAACCGGGGATTTGAACCTGGCTCTCGCAGTTTAGCAGCCCAAAGCTCTACTGACTGAGCAACCTGGCCTACCCAGGTCTAAATAGGGCTATAATAATTAGCTTATACTTTTAAAATAATTTTATGTAATATTGTTTTTTTTACTTTTACACTGTTGTCATTACTAACTTTATCCTAATTAGACCTAGATCTAATATTATTATAATTTTTTCAAATATGTAACAAACAAAAAGATGAGCCTGTCGGACAATAAATATTTTCAAAGGAATTAACTGAAATCCATATAAACCCAGATTCAACATAGAAATAGATTCATTATAAAGAACTGTATCAAATTACAGTCTGGTCTCTCTAATCCAAATGCCTTTATTCCGGGCACTTCATTCGGATTAGAGAATTTTCCAAATTAGGGGATACTAAGAAAAATATAAGAACAAAATTCTTTCCCAAAAAAATCGTTCAGATCACAGAGGGATTCGGATTACAAAAGTCCGCATTAGGGAGAACAGACTACTTCATTCAGTGTATAAATATCTGTTTAAAGATACTGTATAAGTGTAACAATTTTCTTCTTCTTTCGACTTTTCCCAATTTGTCCAGTTCAACTCATCCCTCTCTCCTATTCTAGTTGACACCATATCTTCCATTATTCTGTCCATATACCTTCTCTTTGGTCTTCCTCTTCTCCTCCTACTTGGTAACAATATGCTTACTAAAATAATCGTTTCCCTTAGCAATTTTTCATGTAGAGGAAAGAATATAAAATAAGATGATTAACAAATGGTAGGATATATGTTAAAATTTTGTATAACTACAATCAACAATCAATTAAAAAGTGCTTGAAAACAGAAACATTGTTAAACAACGCTTACGTGATTCGCCAGAGAAGCCATGAAATTGTTCAGGTTTTGCAGCACTGCCAACCTGGTTCTTAGATTGAACGCTTATAATGTATGGACTGAAAAAAAGAGAAATGGATATTTTTCAAATAATTTTACTAATTTTTGTAATATACAATGGCAAAGATTCCAACATCAAATAAAATAATTTCATTAAAGCTGATGGAAATACAAACAAATTTACTATAAATTATGCTCAATGTTTGTTTCTTTATTTGAAAATAAACCCACTCCACTACAGCTGGTGATCTTAGGATTATAGGCTTTCATCTCAACAATGTTTTACAATGTTTAAAATGTCAAGACTTATACTATGAAAAGTATTAATAAGAAATAATTATCTACTTAAAAAAACATAGGAAATGACTGTAGTGTACTACTATTCATTAAAGTCTAAACTCTTTAAAAAAGAATTCAGTAAAATAATCAAAAGTGATACACAAATTTCCCTCCAATATTTTTAAAGTCTATGCATTCAACAGGGATGTGTTCATCAGTGTATGGAAGACAATCACATGATTAACTGAAATCTTTGTGGATCAAAAGTCTGTGAGTTCAATTTCCACTGGCGCTTGGTCCAACGTTGAGTCCTTGAGAGCCTCTTTACACATACCAGTATTTGCCTCATCGCTACACATACCAGTATTTGCCTCATCGCATATAGGCTGTGAAAGATCTTGTTAGTATGCTAGCAGAAAAGCGCTTCAAATCAGCTGCTCCACTGTATGCTCCCCCAGGGAGCTGAGATTTTGCTTGTGTGATATGGCCTGCCAGGGGGATTATTGAGTAAAGTTTTTGAGTCCGCATTTGATGCAGAGATACGGACTATAAACCCATCTTTAATATTTAAAGAATAATAGCAGCCCCAAATGCTTTCTTTGTTGTTCTATAACTTTAATTAACCCACTGCCTACCTGTAAACATCTTTGACCTTGATCCTTTTCTCACCAATTTTATAGTTGTCTACGAAAAAAGTTTGAGTATCGGAAGATCCAACTTTCTCGACCTTCACAATGTAAGTGAAATTGGGGGCATTCAAATCTATCAGCTGCATGGGCTGGAAATGGATGGGAAATAAAAACACATGTTTAAGTAAGAAATACACTCCATTTGATAAATGCCAGCAAATGTTTATTTACATGTTATAAATTGAAAAACTTGTCCAGTGCAAGTCAGTAATTGATAATACTTTTAATCAAAACCACCATCAGGGCCATTGGCTTCAGTGAGAATTTTCTAAATAATATATACTGGTTAAAAGCCACTTGATCAGAATGATTTTTAATAATGTAAATGTAAACTAAATCACCATCTTTTCAAAAAGTCTGTTAAACCAATTTCAGCTACTTTTTTCAAAAATTATAGATACCAGTACATATGCCAATAATTGAAATTTAATTTAGATTCAACATTAGTTGCATTATTTGAAATACAATATTATTATGATTGACTAAATTAATGTATGTTTTATATTCCTTTTTCCTTCTTTGGAAGCGCATAGAGCATAAATTATATTTTTTAATATGCACTGAATAAATGCTATTCATTAATATTTTATTATAATATAGAGACAAGAGGTCAGTTGGGTATGAATAATAGAGATTTACAACGAGTAACTTCTTGCCTATCTGTCAAATTTAATATTTGGCTGGTGGTAGTGTAGCATAGGTAGTCAAAGAAGGTATGGTATATTTTTTACTAAGTGGAAAGGGGAGAGGATTGGTTATAGAATACAGGGGTTAGACATAGACTTCACTTGACACTTTTAATCATTGTTAACTGAGCCCGTGACCAGATGCATCCCAAACTGACCCAATAAGCTAATGTCATTGATGGACATCAACAGCCCTGCCTGGAATAGCTGTGCCAGGTCTATACTCAGATTCAAGAGGAAAACACTGGAATGTTTCAGAGTTAAAACCAAGGACCATTAAAAATCAATCTGCTGATCTATTTTTCACAAGATGACCATACATTTTACTGAATCCTCATAGAAAGCATGGTACGAATGAGAACCACGACAAAAAAGAAGGACAATGGCAAACGACGAACCTTCCAATTAACAACAAGATAGCCAGGATACTGCTCGTCTGTTTTCACCCCCTCGGGGTTCTTGCTAGGCACTGCATGAGGTGTGTCACAAGGATTTGTATCTTTATTCGTTGGTTCACTCGGTTTACTGATCCCCATAGTGTTGACCGCCTTAATCCTGAATTTGTAGGAAGTGAAGGGTGACAAAGTCACCACAGCCTCATTGTTGTCAGGCTCATAGTCTAAGCTCGTAGCCTTGAACCAGGTCTGCGGGTGGAACTCAGTTTGACCTTCAATGATAAACTTGGTCATGTTGTTAAAGTTGCTCATCTTCTCCGTGAATTTCCATCTTACCATGGCTTTCAAACCACTGCAGTCAACATTAACATCATAAGGTGGATCTGGGGGGGCTGGCAGTTGGAGAAAATGGAAGAGGAGAGAGGATTAAGAATTGCAATAAATGGTTTTTATAAGGCTTTCATTATCCTAAACTCTAATGGCAAAAAGAAAAAAAGAGAGAAGGTCTGATTGAGAGAGAGGTGATTAGATATAAAGATTAAGAGTGTTTAAAAATGCTACAAAAAAGTGATAAATATATGGCTGGCAGATGGAGAAAAGGAGATAAAGTCAGAGAGTGACAGGATTAAATTAGGCTAATCACTGAATAAGTTAAAAAATAATTAATTTCTTTATTTTAACATCAGTGGTTACTTGTCATACCTTTAACTTTGAGAGTAGCCGTGGCCTCAGCTTTGTCCAGTCCATTGTCAGCAACACATTTATATTTTCCTGTGTCTTCACTTGTCGACCGATCTATATTTAGAAGTCCTGCGTTCAACTCAATGCGATAGTCTGACTTTAAGGGCTTGCCATCTTTATACCATGTGTACCTGTTTGAGTGCAATGAATAAATAAGTTAATGGAGGGAATTTATTCCTATTAATTGGCGGAATTTGGGGCATTTACGGTGTGTTTACGGTGTGTCATAAAAGAGGGAACCATCCAAGGAAATAATAAAATGTCATGATCTTTTACCGCACATAACAATTTATTTATCTTTATCTAACAATGATTGATTTGTAGATAAAAGAGTGAATAAGTGTGTAGGCTGCCATTTGTTGTATCCAAAATGCAGTATATTTATTGAGTATAAGAGAAATAAACTGCATTTTAGATGCACATGGCAATGGGCATGTGTGGGTATTTTGGTGGGTTTTTTTTAGGTTTTTTTTATTTACAGTTGCTATATTAAAATCAAGGTATGCCTATGAATTGGATAATAAATAGCTTTTTATGTAATCTTATCTTGATTTTCTGACCTTAAGTTTTTCTGCTCAGCCTCATCAGTGGTAGCACTACAAGTGAAAGAGATGAGCTTCTGGTACACGGAATCCTGATCTATGGGCGATGAAATAATCTTGGTTTTCTCTGGGAAAAAAAGAAAATTTTAATTATATCTTTAGCCTTCTTGTGGAGGTTCTAGTAAGAATTATGGCAACAATCAATATCAACATTAAAGAAATAATAATAATAATAATAATAATAATAATAATAATAATAATAATAATAATAATAATAATAATAATAATAAT
>JASKDV010185457.1:0-12078 GCA_032466395.1 Aegires albopunctatus
TGTAATATCGGAGGTCCCATGTGTATAATATACGCATGTAAAAGAACCCTTGGCTGTTTACAAGGCAGTCTAGGAAAGCCCTGATATCACTTGGTGATGGCTGGTCACCCTTTTCACACTAGAGTGGGGTGAGGAAAATGCGTGTAAATAGACTGTCAGACGTTCCCTAAGATTCAATGCAGGAACGAACAACAGTAGGATTTTAAATCACAGCCTTTCGAATGCAGGGCTGATGATACTCACCACTCTGCCGTTTTAATCCAAAATGCAGAATATTAGTGAGTATAAAGAGACATACTCAACCATAGTGCCACGAAGTTGTTCTAAGTTTTACCTCTTTGATCTACAGAAACGCAAATTAGATGCCGTTTACTACTACATGAGGAGTTTAGCTGCAAGCAATCCTATTCTCACTGCCAGGGAGAGTTTGATGTCTTTGTTTGACGAAGTACGAAGGAAGGTGAGTACCATCACACTTTAACTCATTTTGTCCATTTTTTTCTTTTCTTTCACATGATGCCCCATATTGCCTCATAAAATAGTATTCCACCGCGATCATTCTGAAAAATCTTTGATACCTTGAATGGGTTGTGAAATCTTTGGAATTCGTGTCAGTGATAGAGGGGAAAGTAATTATGATTAGTTATTATTGTGAACAGATCAAAAATGGTTGGAAACACTTTCTTACTTAATACTTGTTTATTTAAATTGCATAAGAAGAATTATATTTTATTTGAGTTTCTAAGGGGTAATCATTGAATGGATTCTATTGAACTTCAAGTCTTTTTTTTTTTAGATCTTACTCTTTATCATCTCCCCTTTCTTTTTAAGATCTTTTTGTCGGCAGCCATTTTTCATTTGCTGAAAAGCTTTAAGAGCAGTCATGGAAATTAAATGTTGTAGAAAATATAGTAAATGCATAAATACTCCCTAGTTTTCCCCTTCATACTCCTATTTTGTTGTTGTTAAAGGCATCATTCCTATTTTCTGTTACTCTAAGTTGACTGAAATGCTAACCAGCTCACAAAAAGGTTATTGGTACACATGATACGCATAATGACTTGATGGACTTAAAGCTGTTGATTCGCACAGTCGTCTGACTTGCTATCCTTCGCCAAGTCTTCCACAGTCTCTCTTTCCCATCGGTGTCCACCTCAGGGTTATTCTTGTGATAGGTATCTGGTGCGTGGGACAAACATGTGCTAGCCATCTCCATTGACGTGCCTGTATGACTTCTTCAATGGGTACCATACCTGTCCTATCTCTCTGTTCAGATGAGATGATATTTGTTTTTCGGAGGATGCATTATAAACACTTGTTTTGGAAAGTTTTCTCTCGATAGTGGGTGTCAGCAGTCTTCCAGCATTCTGGACTGTACAACAAGACCCCGAGGACTTTGCTTTTAAAAATTCTCACTTTTGTGTGTATGCTGATGCCTTAGTTTTAATCTCCAGCCTGGTTGGCTTTATTAATCCTGGTGTTGACTTCTATCAGAGATGCCTTTCCAGCATGCCGGCAGATTAAAAAAATAGTTTAATTTTTAATTATTTTTTTCCTTCTTCCCTGTGAATGTTTCATGCAACTGGCCATTCTTTAATAAGATCTTGTGCTGAATTTTAAAGCTCATTCGCTTCGAGGCTTAGACTCTGTGAAATAGGCCTAGTGTTGACTAGTCTAGAATCTAGGCCTATCTTATCTATGTCGCCACTTTGAATATATATATATATATATATATATATATGTACTTGACTTTTATGTGCATTTAACGCGCTTGTATAGTCACACTTCATGTTTGCCGTAAAAAGTTCAGGAAATTTTGGCAGGGCAAAGTGGCATCTCTGTTCTATAACACAGCCTCCCATTCTTTGCTAGTTTGCTGCCTAGATATGTAAATTCCTCCCTTTTAGTACAATATGATGTAACGCGATATCTGGCATTCATTCACAGGTGGACGTTGTGGAAAAGAAAAGACTGGATGAGAGACGCCAGAGGCTAGCCCGACATAAAAAGAGAAAATCCCTAGGTGCCAGATTGGAGATTTGGGTGAGTCAGGATGGCTCTCAGACTCAGGATACGTGTGACGAGAAAGACGAAGATGATTTGAGTTCACTCTCTCCCGTTGAGGTATGTAAATACATACAATCTGGTCTCTCTGATCCAGACTTCTTTAGTAATCTGAATCCTTCTGAAATCCGAACAAATTGTTCGAATTAATCCTACTAGACTTAGGACAGGATTCCAGGGTTCACACAGGTCCTTAAAGTCCTTAAATATTATCAAAACAAAACCAAAGCCTTAAAAAGTCCTTAATGTATATCATTGGAACTTCTGTTGCTTAGCCTTAAGGCATTAAAGATCCTTTCAG
Source organism: Aegires albopunctatus (assembly GCA_032466395.1). Taxonomy (NCBI): domain Eukaryota; kingdom Metazoa; phylum Mollusca; class Gastropoda; order Nudibranchia; family Aegiretidae; genus Aegires; species Aegires albopunctatus. The sequence goes on from JASKDV010185457.1 coordinate 2,366, forward strand.
ATATGCAGGGCTACTTTGGAAAAAATAAACCCATCAACTTGGCATGATATTTAAAAGCCTGAAATAAGCGATCAACAATCAACAAAGAATTGAATTAACGCAAGCAAAACCACATTAACCCTTAAAAACAATTCAAGATTTAGACCACTTAAGATCACTTGCACAAAACAGAAAGGAGTGGAGCTATTTGACTGCAGAAATCACCCAAGTTGCCTAGTCATCTTACTTTGTCGAACGAGATGCGAAAGGACTATAAGTCAACTAAATCGAATGGTTGACCATTGGATTTGTAATCAAACAAATAAACAAAACTGTCAATTTTTGATGACATATTGTAAGTCATTGTCAACTTGGATGCTTTTGAGGTAAAGACATATATGATGATGTGATAACCGTATAGCTACAAGGTTTTATGTTTTTATAGCAATTTTTTCTACGCCAATAATTCCCTTTTCATGTCGGGCAAGCCAGCCCCCTGTACTACGATGCTGCTATCATTGTCATCAGTATTATGATTTGTCCTCAGCTCAACAAGAGATTTACTCTGACGTTCCTCAATGTTCATGGGAAGCTCTTTACAAAAATAAAGTAAGTATTTACAAGTTACAATTAACAGAAGATAATATTCTATTTATTTATCCCTAGGGGAGATTTTTCTTTACGATCTATGTCGAGGAAAGACCAATATAATCCAAGCGTAATCCGCAATACAGCATCGCATGTGGGCAATCGGCGTGAATTATCTTGCCCAAGGAAAAAACCAGATGCAGAAGTGGGGCTCAAACCTGAGATCCCCGGGTGACTGTGCAATGCCACTATCCATTCAGTCATCTAGCCCCTATGAACTCTTTTTACGCCTGAAAGCGCCGAGGAAAATGCGTGGAAAAAGACTTTCTCAAGGTCTCAACGTCGGACTAAGTGCCAGCAGGAGTTGAACTCACAACCTTTCGACTGAAAGCTGGAATTGCTAACCACTCGACCACAATGCCATGCAAGTTGTGTCGTAAATGGAAAAATTGAAATAATTCATTTAATTAATGCACAATTCATGGGAAAGAAGCTAAGAAAGACTAAGTACGGTCTGGTCTCTCTAATCCGGACTTCAGTAATCCAAACCATTTTCTGGGGACATATTTTTTCTTATCGTTCTTAGTATTCCCTAATCTGGAAAAATGTGTAATCCGAGCAAATTTCCAGGAACGGGGGGTGTTTGAATTAGAGAGACCAGAGTGTATTGGGAATAAAAAGATTCATGAAAATTGAACAGTTGTTTAAGATCCCAGTGAGAGAGATTTTATTTAAGAGAAAAAATAAACTTGAGTTTTATATCATTTACCTATTGCTAAAATTTCCTTCTTAAAAAAAAGTTACTGATTTATGACTGACTGGTGCATCAGGAACGTATAGCTCAGTGGTTAAGGCACTCGCCTGCCAAGCCCCTGGTTCAAATCTGTGAAGGCTTGAATTTGAAATCCAATTTTTGGGGCTTTCATTCTTCCCCCTATCCTTAAGTTGTTAGGATAAAGAGCGCGAAGTCCTTTGGGAGACGGACTATAATCTCGGAGGTTCCATGTGTATAATATACGCATGTAAAAGATATGGCTGCCCTTCTTTTCCTATGTGTTCTGTGTAGCTCTTGGTCAACTAAGTAGAATAGTCAATGTTAAATGCCATAAGCAAAATTACTTTGTGGATATTCGTGCTCTAAGAGAGCTACTTTTATTTTTACTCTGGGTACTAATTCCCATTCTACGAAAGGCTCTAGGCACATTACAATCAAAAAGTAGGTAACAAATTTACAGTACACAACTCACAGCAAAAGGACTTACAATAACATCACAAAAAAACATGGCCATTAACTTAGATAAATTATTTACAGAATCTGACTTGAAATGAGCGATTAGCAAAAGTTGTACCTAATAGAATTTTAAAAAGTCAACCTCTGATTTGTTTCCACAGTTTTGAAAGCTTTGCGGAGAGCAGCAGTTTGATGCTTCAAGAATTTGATACTTTGCTTCAGCATTCACCATCCGTCATCAACTCTACTCGATTCCTGCAGCTTATTGGAATCAACATGTTTGCTATTGACAACACAGCACTCAAAGGTACGTGACTTTTACCACTGATTTGAAGATCCATTTATTAAATTCATCGTTGACTGTATTGTTTCCTTTTTAGTTATTTAACCACTAGCTAGTTTTGACTCTCTTTACGGAATACAGTCTGGTCTTTTGTAATCCAAATCCCCCTGTGATCAGAAATATTTTCTGGGAATGGAGTTTGGTTTTTATTATTTCTTAGTATTCCCTAATCCGAACAAATTGCTCGAAGCGGAAGTGTTTGGATTAGAGAGATTGGACTGTATCTCAGTAACTTACTTTAGATTTTGTTCTCTTTTTCATTTACAACCAGTTTTCCATTCTGAGTAATTTTTAACTGTGGTCCTTATCAATATTTCGATACCTGGGTGCAACAATGAGTTGTATGGTTTGTAATACTTTGGAAAACGTTTTTCTTCTCAAATGGAAATTTTCATGAAAGGATATTAAATTACAATTTCACAACTGTTCTGATGTTTTAGGCTAATCTATTTGATAGATAATGTGTTGTGTGAAATGTTTACTTGTTTTTCTACTCTTAGATGAATCTCTAGAAGCTAGCTGTCGGTCTGTGCTTCAAGAACACGCCGTGCAGGTAAGTTAAATATTTAGAAAGGCTCTTAGTACCCAGAGTAATGAATGCAGCTGAATTGTGGTTCTATCGCAGAATACTCCAGAGTAAAATGGACTGATAAGAGAACTAATAAAAGTGTCCTCGAAGAGCTTGGCATTCAAATGGAACTGAATGCAGAGATGAACAAAAGGAAACTAAGATATGTTGGACATGCAATAAGACACAAAAAACGCAACTTGATGTCAACAGTACTGCAGGGAAAGATAGAGGGAGGGAGAGAAAGAGGAAGACCATCAGTGTCATATCTTTCCAATCTGAAGGACATCACAGGGATGAACATGCACGAGGTGGTTGATAAGACTGACAATTGAGAAGGTTGTCAACAGCATTGCCCATGGCATTTTATATTGACTATTCTACTTAGTTGACCAAAAGCAACACAGAACACATAGGAAAGGACGGGTAGCCAGTTGGGATGCAAATACATTTTTTGGGACATGGATAATGCTGTCTTTTCAGACAGGTATTCATTCCCTCCAGAATCGAGTAAGGTAACGGTATTAAATGTCTTACCTAAGGATACACTGACAATGATCAGTGATTATCGAGAAAATTCTCAATTCTCAAATTTTCAATGTGGCCCATCATAGAAAAAGTTTTCCCACCCCTGGGCCCTGGGCTAGTATGTATCATCAACCATAGCTTTTCAACTGCCTTTAACCAATTTCTAATTTTCTATTTTCAGGGTACCATAATTTATCATGTTTTATTATTTCCTCAAGTTTTAATTACAAATCTTTCAAGGTGTACTTCTCTCTGTACGTTTAACTCTAGCCTCAGGTTTCAAAGTGGTAGATTTTTCAATTTACTAAATTCCATACATGTGATTCAATGCATAGGATTGAAGTATCTTATTTGACGATCTGCATTTTTGAATTCATTTGTTACCAGGTTGGCTTGGAAATGTTTGGTCTCCTAGTCAGAAGAGCAGCCCAACTTTTAACTTCACAGTTGGAGAAGGAGAGAAGGGATGGCGTGGATGGCGGTATGAAGAAAGGGGACTTGGATGAAGACGTGCATCAGATGCTTCCTGCGTTAAAGGCATGGGTTGACTGGATGATGTGTCACGCTCAGTTGTGGAACCCGCAACCTTTCAACCGTCCTCCTGAGCTAGGGTATGAACTCATTTTGCTATAAATAAAGTAAAATTCCTGTTATTAGTCCCAAAGGGGAACATTTTTCTTTTGGGTCTATTCAAAAGAAAAACCGAAATATCCCAGACGCCAGATGCAGAGTGGCGGCACCGCAGTTAAGTTTCATGTCATAGCTATGTAATAGTACATTTTTGAAAAAAGGTGAAATTTATGGTCCGTTTCCACACTCTGGAGAGCATACTCTCAGACATTACATCACATATTCCCCAGCAGGCCATTTCAAACCAGCGCCTTCTCAACCCCCTGGGCAGCATATTCAGAGCATCAGATAATCAACTCTCTTTTGTAACATAGGAACAAGATCTTTAGCTGACTTCTGGATAATCTTTTTACAAATGAGTGCGATGAGAAAATGTTCACATTTTTACTTTACAAAGAATTTGAGCGATTTGTCTTGATTGATTTTTTGCCTAACATTAAATTAATGACCTTTTCTTGAATTACAACTCTAAAACTGGAATTGTAAAGTAATTTTCTTTTTGAAAAGAGACATATCTTTATTAGATCTCCACATTTATACATGTGGTAGTAACAAGTGAATGCTGCCGTTATCAAAATGGAGACCTTTCAAAGGACACATTCTGTGCGCAGAGCGTATCAATCAGCACTTACTAACTCCCTCTGGATAAGATCTCTTTGGCCAATGGATCAAATAGCATTAATACAGGGGGGGAGTGGATAGTGCAGTGGTTAAGGTGCTCGCCTACCAAGCCAAAGGTCCCTGGTTCAAACCCTTGCAAATTTGAATTTGAAATACAAATATTTTTTTTTTGTTTCCTTCTGCCTCCTATGCTTAAGTTGCTAGGATAAAGAGTGCCAAGTCCTATGGGAGACGGACTATGATATCGGAGGTCCCATGTGTACAATATACGCATGTAAAAGAACCGTGGGCTGTTTACAAGGCAGTCTAAGAAAACCCTGATATCAGTATTGGGCATGGGTAAATTCAATACAACAAGTATGGCTTTTATACTGCTCATTGCTGTTGGCTTGGAAATGGAGTTAAGAACGAGATGTATTGTTGTATATACAAGGGAAGGTCATTACTTTTCTTAATGTGTTGATAAGACAAAAGGTCCTTTTATACTCTTTGATGTGTAGAATCAGAAAACTTTCTTTTCCCAGGCCTGAGATAAATGTGTGGCAGAGTCTGGCCAAGCTGTGTGATTTGTTCAACGAGATAGAGACGGGACATGTCAATTTGACCAGGGAACAGTTATCAGGTGCTTGTTTTACGCGCATCGTAGAATTTAAAGAATTATTCATGATTCGCTAATTTATTTGTTACAGACGATATTTGTTTAATTTTATTTATTTACTTATTTATTTTATATTATTAATATGAATTCATTTCGATGTGTATTGTAAGAAACTGGCTTTGTTTTTCTCACTATATTAAACAATTTATTTGTCTGCTTGCCTTGGAAGTGCTGTAGGAGATCTTGACCTGTATGTAATATTTACCAAAGTCAGTTTCACAGCTCTTATCGCTTACAGCCCTTTGCCTCAAAATGCATACGCATGAATGATAACTTTGAAGATGTAAATGAATGTATGGGCGGGCCATTAAGTTGCCGTCAAGGCTAAAGTTAATTTTAGATTCCTGCTGAGATTTTGTGCAATGACCGCTACGTTCTATTCTGATTTAATTTTTTTAAAGAAATTTTTTTTTTTTTGAATGAGATAGTTGCTGGTGTCTAAATTTTGTATTTTGTATCTTCAAGGCACAGAGCCGGTGGTGCTACAGGAAGACGCTATGCTGTCTGGTTTTATTCCCATGCTGAGTGCACCTCAGGAAATCTTTTACGCACATGCAACCGCTGTCAAGGTGAGATAGCGGTCTTTCTTAGTTTTTTTACCACAAACCTGACTGTGGTTGAATTCTATTCGTTTCTGTCTAAGGCTGGGTTTGATTTTTTTTTAAATTGTCTTTTGTTGTTGTTTTTTTAATGTTGAAAATATCAAACCTAATAGTGATGTATTAGAATTGTCTTTTTCCAACCTTCTTTTTTTTTTTTTTTTGGACAATTTTTTCTGAATGAAAAAACAAACAAACCAAAAAAAAACCCCCAAAAATGTAAGTTTTCAGCTCTTGCCTTGCCTATCCCATAACCAAGGTTCGTGGGGGCACTACAGAGACTATTCTTCATAACTCACTCCATTTCTGGCGGTTTCTGGCTTGTATCTAAAGTCATCCCTGTCCACTCCTGGATGTGGTCTATCCATTTTTGTCTTTTGTCTGCCGGGTCTCCTTTTGCCATTATCTGTGCCCTGACGGGATGGTCTTGGCGAGGCCATTATAGATCAAGTTCAGCTGTAGGCTATTATGCTCAAAAAGACGATCTTTGTTCTTTTCTTATTCTTAATAGCGTGAAGTCAACTTATATTTTATATTACAGTTGTAAAACTTTATTTTTACATTTATTACAGCGCCAATCGGAGGATGGGTTGCGAATTGAGAAAATGCGCCTGTTCGGAGAGTATCTGTGTGGAGTTGAGCCCCCCATGCTGGCCTTTGACGTTGATACGGGCAAATACAATTCTGTAGCCGTTCAACCTGAGGATGAGATGAAGCAGGAAAGTCGACAGCCAATGGGCGAAGAATCAGGGAATGAGGTAAGGACGGATATTTGAATGTTCTCTCTCATGTATGCCATACAGTCTGGTCTCTCTTATCCAGACTTCTCTAATCCGAATCCCTCTGTAATCCGAACCATTTTCTGGGAGCGGATTTTTTTCTTATTATTTCTTAATATTTCCTAATCCGGAAAATTCCGTAATCTGTACAAATTGCTGGGAATGGAGGTGTTTAGATTAGAGAGACCGGACTGTATTTGATTGTTTTTTTTTAAACTGAAATATTCTTCCATATTTTATATATCCTAGCACTTGAAGCTATTCTCAATAATAATTGAATCATTGTTATTTTTTAGAGTGAATGGGTGCAAGTCTTAGGGTTTTTTTGTGTTGGTTTTTTTATATTTGATTTGACGTGACTATAAAATATTTTTTGTTAAAACGAGAATAATATATATATATACATTCTAATTCTTATTCTGATTCTGAAATATTTTTAGCAATTTTACATCATTTATTTGGAGTGGAATAATTATGATTCATGGTGGGGGTGAGAACTTTTACAATATTTTAAAATAAATTCGCTAATTTGTCAGTTGAAATATGATTTTGAATTGAATAATTGTTTATCATTGAGTACTTTGAAATATATGGCAACAAAATAACAATTATGATATTTTTCTCCCTTGATTTCCGTAGTCTGACGATGTCGTGATAGAAGGCGGCTCTGACAATGAGCAAAACGAAGGTGCTGAGGACGAACAGAAGGATCAGATACAGAAGCTCAAGTTGAAGAAAGCCCAGCTAAGCAAAAGGCGAGAGGAGCGAGAGAGAAACAAGGAAAACATGGAAGTAAGTTGTCAAGAGAATATCGGGTATTTATGTGATGCTGATTTTCTTTCTTTCTGGTTCTTCATTAATTTACTTACTTACTTAAGCCCTTCGCTCGCACAAGAACATAGGCCATCAACAACACTTCTCCATCTTGTTCTACATTGGGCTGGCTTTCTCTGCCGTTCCTCAGCTCATTTTAACTCTCTTCAGTTGGTCTTCGCTGTCTCTTCTCCAACTGTTCCTAGGCCGGCCTCTCCTTCTGTTCCCCTGTGGATTCCACTCAAGAGCCTGCAGCTAATGTTTGTTGTTGGTTTCCTCAAAGTATGGCCAATCCAGCCCCCACTTCATTTAGTTTTGTATTTATGTTGAAAAGATTTCAAAATCTCCGTGTAACATGGGATCGGATGAAATGTAATCACCAAGGCTCTCTTTTGATAGGAATTTTTCATAGGCACGTCTTATTTCATTTCAGATATTATCCTTAGAATGTGAAATGATGCTTTAAATTGTTTATATTATAATGGATTTGTGATTTGTTCAACTGGAATCTATGTTGGTTTGTTTTTTGTTAGTTAGATTCTATATATAGATCTAGATTTAATCATGTTAAACTAGTTTTAATTGGGAAAGTACTACCGAGCACCTTTGGGTGGATAGCGTTTGTGCTTTATGAAACTATTATTATTATTATTATTATTATTACTATTATTTTTATTATGGTTATTATTATTGTTGTTGTTGTTGTTTTCACTGATTTTGCTAGTGTTATTAGCTTTTTATAACTGGCTAGTATAAATGTTTAGTTGTTCATTCGTTGTCTTATATCTTCAACTAGGCCATCCTAGCAAGTCATCGTCACGCCAAGATAGAGTTGGAGATCCACCCCATCTTTCTCATCCCCGACACAAATTGTTTTATCGACCATTTTATGGCTCTCAAGGCCATCCTGCATTCTAAAAAGTTTACTCTCGTAGTGCCCCTTGTTGGTGAGTTGCTACTTGTACGCTGTGCTGATATCTTATTTTTGTTGCAAATTTAAAGTTTAGATTTATGCTATTCTTTACATTTTTTTATTTAGTTCTTTTTACCAACACTAAATTTTTCCGATATCGTGTTATACTCATGTTATTGGGTTTGAGTCTTTGGTCTTTGCCCTTTTCTCGTGCCGTGTTTTCAAGCTGGAATCTAGATTCGTTTTGAACGTAAATTTGCGCAAAAAATGTTGATGTCTTTATTTTTGTTGGTTTTAGATACCAACACGATTCTTTTACAGTCAAAACAGCTTATTCTGAAACTTTTTGAAAAAATGTCGATATAGCCAGGATTTCAGTATAACGAATAATGACGTATCATGGTTGTGTAAAGTATTTTATTATTCTACGCTATAATGGCATTTTGGATATTATACACGTCAATGGAAAGGAAACATTACATCAGTCATTTTGTATGCGAACATGAAACTGATGCTCACTGAATTACAGTGATTATTTGGTTTGATTTTCTTTCTGTATTCCTGTTTTCGCATTGATTACTGGGTGGCAGATGTCTGTTTTGACTGTTGACTGAGAATTTCTGCGATTCCTGTTTACAACCAGCCAAAAAATAATACATTATAAGTGGACTTACGTTCAGATTAACCAATCCATTCATGAAGAAAAAATTCTTTTTTTTTTGTTTGTTTGTTTTTTGTTTTTGTTTTTTAATTTCAGTACAAGTATGTGGCTATGAATATATCCTGTGTTTCATCAAATAAATGGACAAATCAAATGAATTGACAAACTTACCCCTTGTACGTCTCATTCAGGGTAGTGAATATTGCCATACTACCACCCCAGTATACCACCATTGTCAGTACCCCACAAAACAAATTGGCGCCATAGCGAGTAAACATTAAACCAGAATTTTTAATTTCTACCAGTCGAAAAGAAATTACTGATACGATACAGTTGAAATTTTATATAGGCCTACATTGATATACATGACTTTTTCTTTTGTCAATTTTCAGTCATTAACGAACTCGATGGCTTAGCGCGTGGTGCAAGGGAAGACCAGCGACACACCCAGGACCCTTCCCATATACACATGGTGCAGGAACAAGCAAAAGCAGCTGTTAATTTTCTGGAGGCGGAGTTTGAAGGGAAACACCCAAATCTACGGGCCCAGACATCCAAAGGTTCCGTATTGGAGACAATTGCTTTCAGGAGTGAGGAGGCCGACAACATTGTGAGTGCTGTGTTTGTATTAGTTTGGTTTTGATTGTTATAGGAATGTTTAATGAAAACCACTATTGTCAGAGACATGAAGAAAAGTCTTGTTTTCAATGGTAGAACATTTAATTATATTATTATTATCATCATCATTATTATTATTATTATTATTATTATTATTATTATTATTATTATTATTATTATTATT
>JASKDV010185479.1:0-12077 GCA_032466395.1 Aegires albopunctatus
CCCCCCCCCCCCCCACTCTCTCTCTCTCTCTCTCTCTCTCTCTCTCTCTCTCTCTCTCTCTCTCTCTCTCTCTCTCTTAAAGATGTAAAAATGCCCAACTTTATCAATCCCCTTTGATGTATCATTTGTTGAGAAATTTGTGATTACAAAATATATCATTAATGCTAATACAGTAGTACACGGCTATAGCAGGACTTTTGGTTCCAGAAGAAAAATCCCACTGTAGGCCAGTTCCCGCTATAGGGACGCAAAGGGGAATTATCGGAAAAAAATTCTAAACCCACAAATTTTTTTAATTTTTCATGTCCTGTGGTCTGGACACGTTTTCTGTCTGATTTGAACTGTCCTTTACTGATAGCTGACATAATGGCTTCCTTTACTTTCTTATCAACTTCATTGATTATCTCTCCTGCTGTATCCGAGTTAGGGCCTTTCCTTGCCCTGCTGTATCCAAGCACAGGTAATAGAGTTAACATAGTAAAAAAAAAATGGGACTCTGGCTGCTCTAGCCATGTACTACTGTACCACTACCAGGCATGTAAATTAATTAAATGCATTTAACAAGCTGGGGATAATACCCAATATGAATTTTTTTAAATGTCATGGACAAAGCAAAATGAGGTAACCTAGAGTCAAAATATATCAACAAATTGAGAATGCATAAAGAATCTAATATATAAAATATAACAGACACCCAGCCCCATATAAAGAGTAATAGTAATACTGCTTCCAGCCCCCTGTTTTGTCACCATCTGTTGTTGGGCATCTCTCTGTATTATGTCAAGCTCTTTTTATCACCAAGTTTCCTTTGGTACAATTGTTGGCAGTTAACCATAGTTTTTAATGCAAAGTCATTTAGAGGATTTTTGTCTCGAAATTCAATCTTCATCTATAAATTCAATGTTCTCTTGAATTCCCTTTTTAACTGAATCAAAAGGTCTGATAACAGTTACCTTATGGCCAATAAGAGTTGACTTTCAGGTGCCTATGAGAACATAATCAATATAATTTTCCCCTGCCTAGGCAGAAATTTTCCCAATAACCACTGGTCATTAGCTAGATGTCCTTAGGTAAGACACTAACCACTTGATGCAGGTGTGAACGAGTAACTGGCAATTAAGCTTATGTTGCCGGTGTTTGAAGTCTTGTCCTATGTGTTTCTGTCGGTCAGGGGAGTATTTAGTCATTGTAGAGTGTCATGAGCACATCTATGCTGTGGATATAAGTAATGAGGACAAGGCAGCTGAGATAGAAGTAAGGCTGAGATTGAATTTTTAATAAATTCAGGAGTTGGAATAAAATCAAAATTTGCTTTTGTAACCAATCCTGATTTCCACACATCTATTTTGTTAAAGGCAAATCGCAAAGAGTTTTTGCTCCCAATGTTTTATGATTATCTGAAAAAAATAATCAACTAAAAAAACATGTTTATCAGCCAAGGTACTGTTTTGCAAGAGCTCGTAGAAATTTTGTATTCCGTACATGAATTGCTCTCTTTTGTATCTGATCTGGATTGTTTGAATTCAAATCCATTTGTGATAGAGCCCGTAAGGCAGCTTGTCTTTTATCCATTTCTCCCTTCTTTGTGTGAAGGTGAACGAGAAATTCCAAGATGCTAACATCCCAGATGCAGCAGTAGTAAGCATCCATTGCATCATAGACATTGCGTTCCTGGAGAGCTTTGAAAGCAGTGCTGTAGTCTACCTCATCTAGAAACTGACACAGGACAGCCACCTGAGTGTGACATTGTAAGTAAGAGCAGCATTTGATCATCCGCCTAAAAACAGTGTTGTCGTAGATGGATCTAGGCACTGGACATGTGAAAAAATCGGTTGCCACAACACCAGCCTCTAGGAAGAATTTCATGGCAGTTGAATATTGGGCTTCCACAAAATAAAGATCTGCTTGAGTGCGCAGCCAGGATGGCTGAGTGGGGCTTACTCTTAAACAATGGGACAGCATCATTTTGAGTGTTTCTTCAACTGATGACACTGTCCCTATAGGGACACCTATAGCAGTTGGCCACAAATAAAGGTACTCAGTGTTGATCTCTCCTGTCACATCATCCTTTAAAATGCTGTACAACTTGGCAAATAATGAGACTAGGATGGACAGAACTGTGGTCTCTTTGATTTTCTGAATAAAACTAACAAAAAGATTGCGTGGAAGAATTCCATACTGTTGATCTCTTCTCATCGCGCTATCCCTTGTTGTCTGGGGTCGCTTTGCATTACCTGTAAAAGAAAGCAAATAATCTGCATTAAGACCGTGTTATAAGAAATTATAGATTTTAAGAAAAATTTATTTATCATTAAGAAAGTGAGCAGTCTAAGTCTAATAAAAAAAAATAATATATTTTTCTTGAAATAGATTGATCAAAATTGTGACTAAGCCATTAAGATAGGTTTGTGGAGTGTGTTAGCAGAGCTATAGACTTGACGTCGTTTTATGATTGCAAAGCTATGTAATTTAAACACTTTCTCATTCAATAAGGAGTATACAACAAAGCACTTTCTTCTCACATATGTGTAGACAATAATTTTTTCTATGATTATTGAGAAGGCCTACTCGTTTATTATCTGAGAAAGGAGAAAAAAATGTATGTAAAGACTCCATACACATCAGACCAAGCATTGGCAGGAATAAATCCTCGCTCTGTCAATTTTTACTAATCACTCAACTAATCAATTAACCCAAGAGCATGGGATTATTTCTTAATTGTCTTCAATAGAATATTATGGAGCATATGAAAATAAAAAATAAAATGTCAATAAGGCATGTTCTCTTGATATATGTGACCTGTTTTATTCAAAGCATAACATATGTCATGCAGGCTGTTTTGAGCTAGAGTGGTATAAAGTAAAGATAAAAATATTATTTTCATCACATCATAGAATATGGCTGTTTCCAAAGAATAAACTCTTTATCTTTCATAAAATAAATATGTTATTAGTGAAATTAGCAAAAGTGATGAAAAAAAATGCATTTCTCTGAACCCCCATTTCATCTAACTAACCATATTTTTTAGAACTTAAGACTCATTTTACAGATATACGTTTGATTTCAAGCTGGACTACCTTAGCAACAATAGAAAAACTAAGACACCCCCCACCTCCAATGATCTGGTCATAAAATTGACACGAATAAGTGGACAGGTGATCAGGTTAATGAATTTGAATTGCTTTGGGCCTAGAATGTAGGAGGAGAAGATAAATAGAGGTTAAATCTTAGAAAATCTGCTTGGCTGAAAATGATGCGACACTGTTTGAGATGCCTTATGAAGTGTTATATAAACTTGGCTCATATTAAAATTATAGTGCTGTTTTTTTTAATAAGCATTAGACATTATCCCATATTAAGCGCATGCAAAATTTGATACAAATTGGTAGAATAAAAGCAACAGTTTCATTGTGCTTAGTTATCCTTTCATCCTTGAACAGGTGAAAACGCTGCTCCATCTTTGATTGCCGTTTTTTCAAATCTGGTTTATCAACCTATCTCTATCATGCTCTCTATACTTTCATAATGGAAAGTCCTATCTTCTTAAGTTTGGTATCAAATTAAAATGCATGTCCTGAGCTTTCTTGTTATATAAATATCTCAAAACCCCTATCCACAACTTTGTTCTAATTCAAAGAAAAAGGTCACAATTTGTTGTATTCAATGAGCAAAGTAAAGTTTGAGTTGTAATATTGTCTTCAGTTTTAATTCTTGACATAGATTGCTATTGAGCTTCTCGGGACCCAGTTTGACAGAAACTGGGGAAACAATATCTCTTTTAATAGGTAAAGAAATTCACCATCAAAGCAATACTCACCTGGTTGATAAATTCCAAGAATGATGTCCCATAGATCCTTAGCTTGTTTCCTGACATTCTTTTTCTGAATTACATCTTTGACTAAGCTAGATATCAGTCTACATAACTATTAAAAAAAAAAAAGAGCAGAGTGAAATTGTTTTGAGAGATTGTTACAATAAGATTTAGAATAAGTAGAAACATTTATTTCATAAAGATCCTAAGCGTAAAATTTATGGAGAGGAAATAAAAATCATCACGAGAGAGAAACTTTTGAGAAAAAGAAAGGAAACTTGAGCAGAAAAGAAAGAGGAGAAAAGGAGAGGAAAGGTATAAGAGTGAGGAAATAAAAGAAGAAAAAGACAGATGTAATTAATAGAAGGGGAAAAAATATGGAATGTGCACCAAAAAAAACAAAAAAACATTTCATTTCTAAACGATTATTCATTTTAAAATTGTTAAAAGATTTACATATAATCAGTAGAAATAATCTTCATTAGGAACAAAATTATCTTATTAAAACCAAGAATACTAAGCAATAAACATTTTCACTTTTATTTTAATACACTTTTCTCCAAAAATGAAAATGTTACCTCAATAAATCCATCAGCAGTGTTGTCTAAATTAGAAAGATATTGCCATTCTCCAATATTGCAAAGAAAGGCACTACAGTATTCAACAACTTCAATGCTGGGGGTGATTTCTGGAAGAAAAGGACAAGAATAATTTCTCAATCTAGCAACAATTCAAAGCTTCATATCGGTTTGAATATAAATACAAGTTATAACATCAGTTAAAGTGGGTTGTTTTCACTAAAAAAGAATTAAAGAGATTATGTAAGAATCAATAAGAAAATGATTATGTGATTATTTACTTATTAATTGTGCACATCTCAAGACAATTTATTACATAATTTATTAATAAATATGTCTTCATAAAAAATCCTCACAAATTGCATTTCTTTTAACACTACAAGCCTCTCTAATAAAAGGAATAAAGAATGATATAAGGTAGAGTTTACCTTGTCCTAGTCTGATGAGAGTCAAGCACTGTTTTGACTGTAACACTAAGTCAGACATGCTTAATTCATCACTGACCATCTCGTTGAAAGAATACTGACTAAGCTCTGCCAGTAAAATTTGCCATCCGACATGTTTTGCCATTACATAAGACTTGTCAGTCAATATATGTTGAGCAATTTGCAACAGTTGTCTCGCTCTTTCATATATCTACAAAAATCAAAAAACAACATTTTGCTACACTATCATTATATTATTTTGATTTCTGTTTTGTAATGAAAGACAAAATCTACAATTACAGTAGTTTCGCGAGAGTGGCCTCCGGTTGAAAGCCCATTTTGCCTAAGTGCCCGCTTTTCCACAGAAACAGAATTTTTTTCTATCAATTTCACCACTCTAAGTGCCCGCCTGCTAAAAAACCTCTTTTGCCTTAGTTCCCGCTTTTTCTGGATCATGCCACTTTAAAACGGTAGCAAATGTCATTCAACGCTTGATAATTTATCAGCGATCTCTTTCTAAGGCTAGCAAACTGCGTTATCGCTTAATTGCGTGGTTAATCTCATCCCTTTGTTACTATCGGCAAGGTGAGAAATCCCAATGTGCCCATGCACTGATGACAGGTTGACTCTGAAACGATGGACAAGTGTAACTTTAACAATCAGCAAATCGAATGCACCGAAGTTGCAAAAGAGGCGGGGCAATGATCTGGACTTGAGCAGGCATGTTCAACGACCCAAGCCGGTTCAAAAGGCAGTCCAAGTATAGCGGTGTACATTAGACAATGCAATCAAATCTCACCTGGCGCAACATAATGATCTCTGTCTGGCAGTAGACAGTGGGGGATTTTGATCTTTTCGATAAGGGCATATGTCTCCAATTTTTATGACATGCAAACAATTGTAACTGTAAATCTAAAAGAGTTTTTACGCTAAAAACGAATTTAAAAATCAGAAGAAAAGACCGACAATTTTATTGGCAAACCCAAAACATTGCATGTATACATCTTATAATGCAATTGATACAATGAAATAATTAACATGGAAAAAGTCACGTTTCGGGGCTTTATAAAAACAAAGCACAAAACTCATGAGTACTAACAACCCCATGAACATTATATAAGGCAATTTTGACTAAATGCCCACTCCAATTAAGTGCCCGTTTATACTGATTCCCGACTACCGGGCACTCAAGCGAAAAGTATTGTACAATAAAGCTTCTTTTACACCTAGCTTAGAAAATTGATTTCATAACTGGTATTTCCAATGCGGTTATTTTTACACATTCAAGTTTTATTGATTATTATTGGTTTATAAAAAAAATCAAATAATTTTCTTCCTACCCTGAGGTCCATACAATGCCTTGCTTTTGCAATGAGAACATAAATGTAGATTCGTTCAAACTCTCTCATCTTGTCAATATTCACTTGTTCCAAGAGCTGCTTCAATTCTTTTGGAACTTTCCACTGTAAAGGAAATCAATGACAATTTAATTATTAAAATTCAGCATAGCAATCAATTTATTGATGAATCTTTTTTCTTCTTTGCTCTATGTTACATGGTTCAAAGGATAATTGCTACTGCTTGATGAAAAATTATTATTTCTATAATGTTGTTGGTTTTTTTATACAAAGGTGTCTTCAAAAACTAACCAAACTCTATCTGCTATGTAGAAATGATCAATTTTTGCACACTAAATGCACCATTTCCTACATATTTATCATTTAATTGACCAGCTTACAAATCTGTCAAGTGGATCAAATATTATTGATGAAAACATAGAAAATGGTGTGAAATAAGTAGACAACAAAAGAAAAAATACTTGATTTTGGTTAGTCATTGGTAGTTGTTTTGTTTTTTATTGTACTTCAGTCATACATGCCCTTAAAATAATATGCTTTAAAGGAGATTCCATGAAGAATAACAGATAGTGTGTCTATTTGTGTCTGTGTAACAGCTGTTTGGTTACTTTTTGAACACACCTTGTATACAATGACTTTAAATCTCACCCTGTCATTTAAAGAAATAATTTGTTCAGCATTCAAGCCCCGGTTTTCATACAACTCAGTCAACAGATCTTTGATCAACTTGGGATCATAAACCGCCAAGAGCTGGCCTTCAACATCACTAACATTGTAAGACGACTCTGAGCAGAGAAGAACAATTTTCAAAATGTAAAACAATAGCCAATGAAAGAATTATCAAACTTAAGCTAAATCAAAAATCAATTTTTCAACCCTCATTTTTCTGATGAGAACCATAAGGTAGGAGGAGAGTTTCCTTTCAAGTATTAAACTTATGGTTGTCTCTAAACATTTTAATACATGTAGTACCCTGCCTACTTATTCATACACTAAAGGCAAGAATCTGTTTTGAAGTATCATCACTTTTGTACACACAGAAACATAACTGACATTTTCTTCAATCAATCTAAGATATCTATAGGCAAATATACTGACATAATAAAGTTCCTTTACCTCTAGTGGATGGATAGCTTGTCATTGCAGTGGCATCTTCCATACCAATGTCTAAAAGGTACATGTTATTGCTGTCGATGTCATCTACAGACATTTCAGCTACTTCTGTTTCATTAAAGTAGGCTGCCAAATCTGATGTCAAAACTTGTTGAGAAAATGAACTCTCAGGGGGTAGCAGCTCTATCAAGTGCCTTTATAAAAATAAGAGAGAATAATTTTACAAAACAATTGTCATTGTCGTTGTTGTTGTTGTTGTTGACCTGTTACTAAGTAAAGTAAGTCAAGAGTTGATAAAAAAAAAAAAGGGTAAAATTTCTTCCATTACATACGGGCCCAAAATTGGAATTGTTATTCATTGACATAAAGAATAAAATGTGGTGTTTATTCACATACTGCACAGGTCATAACTTTGCTGCAGGATTTGCACCTAAATTTCAGCTTACTTTCAACTAGATTACAGCCTAAATCCTGAGTTATTGACACCAACATAGGTTGATATGTCATGAAATTAATTAGAAGACAATGTGAGAGTGAGAGGAGGCACAACTATAGACTAGAATTTGTTTCTTTCCTTTTATATCTCTAGATCTGGTGATCTTCACTAAATGATGTGTGTTATATCTATGTACTATGATATGTATGTTGTTGATGTCGAGTTCTATCTAAGTGTCTTGAGACCTAGGTTAAAAGGCGCTATAAAATTGTACTATTATTATTATTTTATTATTATTATTATTATTATTATTATTATTATTATTATTATATTCCATTACAAATAATTTGGATTTATATGTTTAACAAATTTTAATCTTCTACATTCCAAAGTCAAACTAAATATTTTGTGAGAGGAAATCCTTTTATCTTATTTTATTTATCACCGTATAGTTTTTATCATTGAACTAACCAACCTTACATGGAAAGGTATACATACTTTAAAAAGCTTACCAAATGAAACATTTAAGATTGGCTCTTTGTTCGATTGAAGCTCCTTTAAACACATTGCTCAGAAGCTGGACAGAAAAGAAACAGTTAATAATGGATTGATGTTAACAAAGGTCAAAAACACAAAGTTTCATGTTGAATAATAATATACATATTAGCAATAAACCTATATATTTTAAAGCGTTCACTGATAATGAAATATTTTTCATAATTCAATTAAGAAACCACTTTAATGGAGCTTTCCTTTCATTTGAGAAATTTAAGGCTAAATACAACATGAATATCAATTTTTAAACTTATTTTTCAACTATAGAAGCTAATACAGTAGTTTTCGCGAGAGTGCCCTCCGGCTAAATGCCCATTTCGCCTAAATGCCCGCTTTTCCACCGAAACAAAAAATTTTCTATCAATTTCACCACCCTAAGTGCCCGCCCGCTAGAAAGCTATTTCGCCTAAGTGCCCGCTATTTCTGGATCATGTCACTTTAAAACCGTAGCAAATGTCAACGAAAGCTTGATAATTTATCAGCGACCACTCTACGGCTAGCTAATGTGCATTATCGCTTAATTACATGGTTAATCCCGCCCCTTTGTTACTATTGGCAAGGTGAGAAATCCCCATGTGCTCACACACTGACATGTTTATTCTGAAATGATGGACATTTGTAACTTCTAATTATCAGTCAGTCAATCAAATGCAAAGAAGTAGCCAAGGAGGCGGGGCAATGATTTGGACTTCAGCAGGCATGTTCAATAACGCAATTCTACCTATGTACCTGTACATTAGACAATGCAATCAAATCTCGCCAGGCGCCACAAAATTATCTGTCTGACCGAGAGGATTTTGATCTTTTCGATAAAGGCTGCATGCGGTGTAAAGGTAAGAGGATTTCAAAATTAGCAAAGTCATTGAGAGGAGGCATGCGAGATGTTTGATTTCACGACCAAAATCAGTTGGCATCCGTATGTGCATATGCCTCCAATTTTTATGAAATACACACAATCCTAAGCCATGGGCATATCAGCAATCACAAAGATTCGAAATGATTTCTAAAATGTTTCTTATGCTAAAAAATAATTTAGCAGTCGTAGAAGAGGCCGACAATTGTATTTGAAGACCCAAAACATTGCATGTGTACTTATATAGCAACTGATAATAAATTGATCTCTTGCTCTTCCCCCCTTCTCTCTCCCTCTCTCTCACACACACACACTCGCCCTATCTCTTTCTTCCTCTCTCTTTCTCCACCCTTCCATGTCTCTCTTTCTCTAACCTTCTCTCTCTCTCTCTCCACCCTTTACTCTCTCTCTCCACCGTTCCCCACCCTTCCTTGCCTTTATTTCTCTTTGTCTCTGTCTATGTCTATCTGTCTCTCTCTCTCTCTGTATGTATGTATGTATGTATGTATTAATTTGAAGATAATGAAATAAAATAATGTTGAAAAGTGAAATAATTAACATTGAAAAAGTCGCGTTTTGGAGCTTTATATACAGAGCACAAAACTTGTGAACCCTAACAACCCCATGACCCTTATTGGGTAGTTTCTAATTTCGCCTAAATGCCAGCTCCGCCTAAGTGCTCGGCTATGCTGATTACCAACTACCGGGCACTCAGGCTCAAACTACTGTAAATCCTTTGAAAGAAAACTAAATCTCAATTTGGAAGGCGAGAAATATCCATCGCAATACCAATACTATCTAATCCAAAAATCTATTAAAGAATCAGGCCCTTATTACAAAATATTGACGCATCGCACTGCAATTCCTAAGATGGCAAAGTAATACATGTTCAAATCAAAACAATTGGTCAACCTACTTTCATCGTGCTAAAAATACCACAAATGATACAACATTGCTTTGGCTTCAATTTTAAATATTGCATAACATTCTTACTACAATCCAATCTGTGGCAAAATACAACTATAATCAAAGTAAATTATGTGAATTCTGTAAACAAGACGACGAAACTATTATACATCTATTATGGGAATGTGAAATTGTACAAGAATTCTGGTTTTCACTACAAACTCATAATAATAATCGTTGTATTCCCACGGCAATTCGCTTTTGATCTGATGTAAGGTTAAAAGCATAACCCCTAAACTAACTCATTTTAAAGCTATACTGTTTCAAAGATACAAAGTGGAGAAGGAAGTGGGTGTTGGTCTGCAGGTCTTGGACAACTTTCATATTAGGTGGGCACCATATGTAACTTGTTTGATTCTACTGTGTGAAACGTTCGAGATATATGTATTTTGATCGCAATATGTAGAACATGATGGTAATTAATTGTATTATGATTTTTTATTGTGCTTATCTTCATTTTTATCATCATTTTCACTGTCATCGTCATTATCATTTTCATTGTAAAACTACTGTCGATATCTTTGGTTGTCAATAACCTGAGAATTGTAGATAGCACAATTTGTATATATTTTTTTTTCTATCTTTCGACTCTAAGGAGAAACGCCAAGGCAGGTGATGACCAATAATTAGAGAAAATAAAAATGATTGACAGCTCACGATCGTCACCATCGTTGTCACCACCATCATGATTATCATCTTTACTATATAGAATTTACAACAACCACGATCATTGCTTCCTTAAGCTTCTATTTAATACTTACTTTTTGATTATGATTAAATTCTATTGGTGATAACCTGGTGACATCATCACAAAGCCTTACTTTATACTTTATCACCGCTGTCATTAATATGTATAAATTATGTTAGTAACCATCATTGAAAATTATATTGTTGTTGTTAATTTATTGACTACCCTTAACGTAAACACAAAATATCTCCATTATTATCTCCATCATCATCTTCATCAAGCTCATCATTACCACTATCGTCATCTCCTTCATCATTGTCATTTTTGGTATCATCACCATCACCACCATTGTCAACATCAATACTACTAATTGTTCTAGTTAGTATCATCATTACTACGATACTGTGATTGTCATGTATGACCGATATTATCGTTGTTGCCGTCGACACCATCATCATCATCACCATTATTGTTT
The DNA here is from genome assembly GCA_032466395.1 of Aegires albopunctatus. Taxonomy (NCBI): domain Eukaryota; kingdom Metazoa; phylum Mollusca; class Gastropoda; order Nudibranchia; family Aegiretidae; genus Aegires; species Aegires albopunctatus. The sequence goes on from JASKDV010185479.1 coordinate 11,259, forward strand.
TTGTTATCATGATTACAACCAATATGATTTTGATTACCTTACTACTATTGCTTTGATTACCACATGAACCTCTTTTACTCCTACTACTTGTAGTACTACTACTTTTTTGTTATTGTTATTGCTTTACTGTTGTTGCTATTATTATTATTATCATTATTATCATCATCATCATCATCATCATCATCATTATTATTATTATCATTATTATTACAATTACTACTGTTATTATCTCGACACCATCATCATCGTCATCTCATCCTCACCATTATTGTTATTGTTATCATGATTACAACTAGTATGATTATGATTACCTTACTACTATTGATTCGATTACTACTTGTACCTCTTTTAATCCTACTACAAGTAGTACTACTACTTTTGTTATTGTTATTGCTTTAAAGTCATTATTATTATTATTATTATTATTATTATTATTATTATTATTATTATCAATAGTGTTGTTGTTGTTACCGCTACATGTTGCTATTATTATCATCGTAATTAATATTGTGTCACTATTATTACCTATTAATCTTTTTACTTGTAAAATTTGAAAATTCAAATTAAAAAAATAAATAAATAAAAAAGAGAGCAATTTTATGCCCTTTAGTAAGAGATATTTAAAATCTACCATTATGCAACTTCAATGGATTAAGCATAAGTGAAGCTTAACCCGAGAAGCGCTATGCCCGCTCTAGTGCGTGCTGGATTCGCAGAACGTTAGGCGCTACGCACGCACTGCTGCGTAATGGGTTTGCAAACCGGGTGGCGCTAAGCACGCACTAGAGCGTTTGGGACAATGGCCTTGGTCAAGGTGTG
>JASKDV010185490.1:0-12076 GCA_032466395.1 Aegires albopunctatus
TATTATTATTATTATTATTATTATTATTATTATTATTATTATTATTATTATTATTATTAATAATATTATTATTATTATTATTATTTATTTATTTATTTATTTATTACTGTTGCATGTTTTTTGTTTATCCTTTGTTTTATTGCATAATAAAAAAACAATTGACAATCGTCAACTTTTATGATCTTTGCGAAGTAGATAAATAATTTATCTTCAACGGAAAGTGATTTTGAGTGACATCAGTTAAAAATAAATCACACCAAGCGTAAACTCTAAACCTAGCGGGATGAAGAAGCCGGAAAAATTGATAATTATGATGACAGATCAAAGTTTATAGCTATTTAATACATCGATACGGCAATGACATTAGCGCCCAATTTGGGCATCTTGAAGCACGAGACAACTGGCAATCTCGGATCTCCGACAATTAATTATGTTGTTTTGTGTTAAATGTTTGCCTTAGTTTTTTGGTTGGTTCTTTTTTCTTTCAGACTTCATCGTTATTCTTTGACTTTAACGCGCCTTATTCATTTCATATGTCTGCGTACAAATACGTCTAGATCTATTATGGTTTACCAATAGAAATACCTCGTCTAATTCTATGAGTGTACCATTTAACTAAACTGATCGATGCATGACTTAAAAGCTTTGTAATTCTATGGCGAGTGCGAAATGCAGTCGATAAGACTCTGAGATGGAGAGAAGAACAAGCGGGTTTTCGGGCTGGACCTAGCTGCCTAGATCAAATATTTGTCTTGCGAGTCATCTTGGAAGAGTATGTTGAAAAACAAAAACCCTTATACGTGAATTGCATCTATAAGGACAATCATTATGCTGTACGTACTGGAGATGATCTCAGTGACTGGTTCGAAATCAAAACAGGTGTTAAGCAAGGATGTATCCTGTCGCTGCTTCTCTTTGGTATTGCCATGGATTTCATTATAAACAATTAGAAGATCTAGATTATGCTGATGAAATCGCTCTCCTCAGTGAAAATAGCAGAGCGATGCAGACGAAAACAAACAGGCTAGCTGAAGTAGCGGGAAAGGTGGGCCTTCAAATAAGCTTCGAAAAAACAAAAGTCATTAGGACACAAGTTGCAGGCAATAGTGGAATACAACTGGAAGGAAAGACAGTGGAAGAGGTGAATCATTTCACATATCTTGGTGGATGAATTGAACGGGAGGGGGACATAAGAAAAGAATTCAGTATAAGAATTGCAAAAGCAGCCACAGCATTTAGGAGTCTCAACAAGATCTGAACATCAAATATTATCTCTATCAGAACAAACATTAAGATATCCAACTCCAATGTTATATCTGTCCTTACATACGCTGCTGAAAGCTGGAAATTAACGAAGGAAGAAGAGAGGAATGACTCATTCGAGAACAAGTGCTTACGGATAATTTGGGGCAACAAATGGAATGAATTTAAGACCACCGAGGAAATAAGGGAGTAATCTGGACAGACACCTGTGTCAAAGGTGATAAGAAAAAGAAGATGGAGATATGTAGGTCACCTTTGCAGAGGGGAAGATGACAGAATCATAAAACAGGTTTTAGAATGGGAGTTGAATGGTAAGAGAAGAAGAGGCCGCCCCAAGGAAACCCTGAGAAGAACTTTACTACGTGAAGCCAGAATAATGGGAATGAACTCAATGACGGCGGTGGTGACAGCAGCACAGGCCGAGATGAATGGCGATCTAAGATGGAGGCCCCTTGAGAAGGATGACGGTACTGGAAGGATGACAAACTTTATTGGTAATTGTCGTAAAACCTCGATACGGCAATGACATTAGCACAGGGGTGAAAGTTTGCCGGCTAGGGCCGGCGATGCTGGCCATGCGTTCTTGCGGGTTCCTAGGCTGCCGGCCACTGCGGCGTAGAGATCGCGAATTATTTCGTTTCCGTTGGTTGAGCCGCGACCGATGGTTCATCTTTTTAATAATCCGGCGGCAATGCGCAATCGATACTTCAATAGTTCATGCGTAGTAGGGTTCGTATTCTGATGATAAAGTAAATTTATTGGGAATCGGAGCTGTGTTTACAACGACTTGGCGCAACCGAAATTCGGAAATTCAACTTTTTAGACAGACAAAGCTCTCAGTTTGCTTCAGTCTTCTCCTCCGATGGTAAATTTAAATGCTTTTTACGCATTGCATAGAAGCTACTTTAAAATAAAAGTCAATATGAAGTATCCGTCTAATGGGTCGGAAAACCTTGCAGGCCTGGCAGACTGTCCAAGTCAATACTTTCAGGCCAATTGAAAGCTGCCCAATTTAACCCCTGCATTAACACCAAGTTTGGGCATCTTGAAGCATGAGAAAACCGGCAATCTCGGATCTCGGACAACTAATTATGTTGTTTTGTGTTAAGTGTTTGCTTCGGGTTTTGTTTTTGTTTTTGTTTTTCGTTGTTTTTTGTTTTGTTTTCTGTTCTTTATTCTTGTAGACTTCATCATTGTTCTTTGACTTTAACACTCCTTATTCATTTCATATTCTGCGTGCAAATACGTCTAGATCTAGTATGCTGTATCAATAGAAATACCTCGTCTAATTCTATGGGTGTACCAATTAACTAAACTGATCGATGCAGGACTTAAAAGCTTTGCACTTTATTAATAATTGTCGTGAAATGAAATAAAAAGAATAAATTCTATGCATTTTGCGACTCTTTGGTCGTCGAGAATGGCAACGTGATTATATATGATTGGTAGCTTTGATGGAGAATGAAAGCCTCTTGTGTTGATCCAAAATACTTGAGATGCTTCTTGCCTTATATGAAGAAACACGTGGACATTTTGTTTTGATCAGGATCCATTGATGTGATGCACTGCTTGGCATGCTCGAAGAGACTGCTATCAATACATGCGAGGAAAGTCTGTGTTCTATAAAATGTGACAATGCAAAGTTGACATTTTCAAGAACTGCCAAGATCGATGTTAAAAGCATGGATATGAGTATAGATGGAGCCCTTTAAATAGAATCATTCTTCAAGTAGTTAACTGGTATCTCAGAAATTAATCTTCTTCTGATTTTAAGAAACGATAATATGCATTCTAATATGATAAAATCTAAAGAATTATCAATATCATACATGTCCCCATTTCTTACGGCAATAAGCAATGGCGGAGTATGTAGAGCGCCTTACTACTGACTGAAAGATTCTGGATTCGAATCTCATCCCGACAGTTGAATTTCTGCCATGGCAAGAAAATCCAATCGTTGCTTCACTTGATTCTGGGGTTTAGATGAATAACTTGCCGTTAAGACAGCGCTGATGGGTCAGATAGAAAACAACATTGCTGTACGTGTAATATGAATCACTAATTAAGAAAATTGAATATCGTAACAGAAATGTCGATTTTAATTAGCCTGCTAATGATGATAGCGATAAGAGCAACAAAGATGGCGATATATCTTTGCTGATGGCCTTGACATTCAAGAAGTGTTATTATGGCGGTTAGGAAACCGCAAAAACCATGATTAGAGAATAAGCCATTGTTGAAAGTAACAGAGCGACCAAAAGTAATTAAATTTAAAATTAGGGATTCTTAACCTTTTTTTTTTTCTTTTTTTTTGGCCACGTCCCTCTCCCAGCCACCATATTCTAAGTTAGTCTAAGAACAAGACTGAAAAGTTTCAGCTTGCGGCGTAGGCTACTCCCGAACGAAGGTCTTGTCGCTAGCCTTGGTGAAGTGTGACGTTACTCGTTTGATTGTTTTGCTTTACACAAGAACAATAAAACAACATTTCTACTTCAATATAATTAATTTGTCTTCGCTATGTGTTGAATTTCATGTTCAGTTCGTACTATAAGCTTTTTATTCAATTTCTCATAAATGGGAAGAGTAGATCTAGTGGTGTGAATTTTTTGAAGTCTTTTTTAAAGTAGGAGGTGAATTCGAGGTTTTGTTGTGGACAATGTATCGATACATCATAGGTCGACTTCACACTACTTCACAGTCGAGTTTGTTCCAAACTTTTGCATTTACAATTGCAATAGCAGACAATGACTCAAATCCTTTTTATAACAGCAGACAACGGTGTTACATAAATGAGTGGTGGTCAATGGCAAATGGATCCTAAAAGCTGAATTACCGACATCCTCGTCAACATCCATGTGTTTTGCTTAGACTTGGTGGAATAACATGACTTTAAAATTATCTTTTGGGGTCGAGTTGAAATTTATCTTTATTTTATCCCCCTTGTTAATCGTCGGATAGAATCTCTTCTTCAATGTGAAAAAGATTCCAGTCATTTACCAAAATCGCAGTTCGTTGTTTTTTAGGTCTGTCGCGCCCGAATTCTTCAAGAGCTTTGGGGTTGTCACTACTTAAGCAATCTGTTATTTTTATTGGGATATGTCGAAGCTGGGAAATGAAAAAGTTTTTCAAGATGTTAGGCTTAGATTCTCTATGTTAGTCCATCAACGTTTATTTCCTCCATCCAAGAATCTGAGGGAGAAACTGAAGCTTCTTGGTGTTCATCCCAAGCACATTGCTAGCCTCTTTTGCTATGCCGTGCACGGTTTCTTCGTCCCAGCGATTATAATTATTATTATTATGGTTAATCTCCAAAGATCTTTCAACATTTCATACAGGTGATGAAAAGCAAATGTTCTCGTTTCAATTTTGAAAGACTCCTAGACAAACGAAGATTTGAAGGCAATAGCATTTCGTATGAGGGCGTTGACAATGTCTTGGCCATGCCGCCAGTTTGTCGACAACCTAGATGAGCCTGGAATTGCGCTTTTTGTTGTTTAGGATATCTAATACTCTAATTGGGAGATTAGCCTTTCTTGGGCTTAACTAATTCTAAGATACTCTGGCTTAGAGGATAAGATATTCTATCATAAATAAAAGTTACAAGTATACTTAACATGCGGGCGATTGAGATTGAAACATCCTAATAATATGCTAATTATATAGCTTTCCGGGAATTGTCCTGTAACAGCCAGCCGATATCCTTATCGGATTAACTTAATTGATACATTCACACTATTTCAACTACACATCTGTTGCCAAATTTAACACACCATACTACACATACATATCATTATCGATTAATTTTGTTGTTTAAAAAAAATGAGTGTGTCAAACATGGTGTCAAGAACCATTATGGTGTTCAATGTGTCAATTTTTATTAATAGACGGAGAGAAAAGAAAAGAAAAAGTCACGTGATTCGTAAACCGTGAGCTTCTGAGTCACCGTCCAAATTGAAGTAAAAGGTCGCCCATTAAGGTTTGTGATGATTAATTTTTCAGCATTTAGGCGGCAATTAATGTATCAAAAGTATTGTCGGAATAGTTATTACGCGTGGCTAATGAAAATTACTAGATCTATAATCAATTGTTCACACAAAAAATCATGAAAATTTCAGATGGCTAGTCATAGATAAGCAGCTGAAAACCAATTGACTTCTATCTTATAGAAGATTAGTTCAGATTAGTTCGTAAAACGACCAACAATTTCTTAAAGCCTGCGGCCCACGCAACACCATAATAATATTGCACCGTTGATGACCTATTGTACATAACGGATAATAATAATATTATTATATGTAAATATTGGGCCTAATAAAAATACGTTGCGTTTTTCTTACGCGTGGCAGGTGGGTTGGGGGTATATACGGTACAATGGGAAACCTTGTCATTTTAAGCGCAGAGAGAAACGTGGTCTTAATTCTCCATTAATCGAATGGCAAAAGGGACAGTCACGTCGATCATAACTGAAAAGAAGTTAAATCTAAAGCAATATAACGTAGGCTAGAAAAACAAACTATCTCTCTTTAAAAATTATAGCGAAAGGGAGAGTATTGTGCTTCTTTGGCTCAATTAATGTTTTACCAAAGGGCAGAGATTGACTGGCTGATCTAAAAATGATGCAATTGCATTTGGTGGATTGATATGTATATATATAAATATATAGCTTAGTGTTTTTAACAAAATTAATGTGTTTCTCTGCTTAATTAATCAAAATAATCAGCATTTTTTTTAATTTTAATTTAAAAAAATTACCACTCCCTAAAATGGCATGGATTGATTTCAGGAGGTCGTATACAAAACAAGAGGTTTTGTTTTGATTTCTAGCTAAACTCTCCGCGTGAATAGCCTTCAGCAATCGTAAATAAAAATGTTCAAATGCGATTTCTCAGTAAGGTCGCGATTACATGGTAGAATTATCCAGATTTGTTCAGGAGAAAAGTGATACATACTACATGCAACCAATTACTCCATCATGGCTTTTAACTTACCTCTTTGACATACACTAACCCATTCAATAACAGCAACACGAGTTGGCGTGAGTGGAATTCATGCTTACTAAGGCAAATTACAGCTATTATCTTCCAGAAAAATTGGCCTTTCTTTGCTACTATGATCTAGGCCTTATGACTTGACAATCTCTGTATAGTGTGTGTTGGCCATAATATGTATCAGACCAATTAGACCACATTGAAGCGTAGTATAATATACAATGCAGGAAGCATAATCATAAACCAAATTAAAAATCGTTTTTGTTCTAGCGTAGTACCGGGTGCGATAAATCAACAATAATAATACAATTATTAATGTAGCAGCATTCTTTCCCACGATGTTGCGGGTATTCGACTAGTACTAGAAATTTGTGTATAGCAACAAACGTTAACTGAACAAAAGATCCAACAATAGATCCAATTCCAATTTACTGGATGTATCAACAAGCAGCAATAAAATTAGAAGCCTAGTAGAAACAGTAATTAAATAATGTACACTTTCAGGGGATTCCTGAAGGTTCGTCCACTGATGATTTAATCTGTTTTAAATCTATGGTAAATTTTGATGAAAACGGGAACAAATGAAATCATCTTACCCAACAAGCAAAGGCCCACATAGCCTGTGTACAATAATAGATCTATATTAATATTATAACAAACCGCGGGTTTTTTTTTCAAAAATGGTGGATTCACATTCATATATGCCTAAATTAATGTTATGGCCTACTCACTACCCAATCAACAGATCATGATGCGTGTAATATAATCTTGTGGTTGATAATACATGTATTAAGGCAATAGGATGAGTAATGCAGGTAAAATACAAAAGGCTTAAAAATCAATATTACATCCCGTTTTGTTTTTGCTTTTTTTGGGTTTTTTTTTTGTTTGTTTTTTTTTGTTTTTTTGTTTTTAATTGATATGCCTATGTGTAGTTGCTGTGAATACTAGTGAATAAGCGGGGTATTAGCTAACCAAAATCGATACAACAAAATCAAAACCTTTCGTGAAAATTCATTATAAATGGCTTGCTTTCCTTACATTGACAATATTTGAAAAAAGTATAAATAACAGTACATTTCTATAGCGCCTTTTACCTAGGTCTCAAGGCGCTTAAATTTAAATAAAACTCGACATTAATAACATACATATTATAGTATATTGTACATAGATATGATATACATCATTTAATGAAGATTACTAGATTAAGATGAAAAAAGAGAATACATATTATTATAATATACATAGTGCATGAATAATTTAGGCTAGGTTGTACAGATACGCTGAGTCACAGATTAATCTATATAGATCTAGTAAAGTTCTAAATGAGGCCTACATGACTTACCTAATTTTTCTGACAGGCTTTCATAAGTGAAACCAAGCGACACAAATTCAACCACAAGAAGAAAAATCGAAAAATAATTCATGATTGATGAACTTTAAAATTCCAGGTTTGTCTATCCTATCCGTATACAGTAAGATGGCAAAAAGACACAATCGAATCACAAAACGTATGGTATTGGAAATAGAAATCAGCCTGTACTCGATTTGCAGCTCTAGTCCCGTGTGTCTACCGGTGTCGTGAGTAGCAGCTGTCGCACTTTGTAGCACGCGCCGTGTTCGGGGAGGTGAGGAGATTCTGGTGGAATTAACAGGTCGTGTTGTAACGACCACGTGGCGTTTACGTACAGTTTAAAATAACCGCCTCTTGGTGAGCAGCACAGCACTGTATTTAGACAATTAAAATTTGCCAATGATTTTATGCAAAACTACTACACTTGCGACAAAAATTATGGGGGTAGTCCACTGGTGTCCAGCTGCCTTACATTATCATAAACATTGACACAAAGGTGTTTCACGTTCAAAGTATATTCATTGTTTCCTGTTGAAATAAAATCAGTCCTATACACGAAGGATATGTCCAAACTAGTAGTGTATAAATATCCAGTACATCTTATAATATTATTTATTTCATTTCATATGTCTCCGTGATACTGTAAAGTTGCTATCAAATGGTTGTATCACTTTTTTTTTAAATTAATTAACTATTAATTTTGAATTTTGTTTAAAGTCTTTAATATCATGGCCTAGCTAGATCTAGACTCTATGATGAGGAAAATAAAATGTGACAGGTTGCTTGAAATCCGACATTTCACTTACTGCAGTGTTAAACGAACTAAATCGTGTAATTTCTGAAGATCTACTTCTGTAATTATATAAGCCTTTTTTTTTTATAATCCCTATCAAGAACTGATTAAAATGTAGTATGAAGACTAATACTATAATACATGTATAGTCACGTGGAAAAATTCACACTGAGTTGTGTGGAGTCCTTTCTAACGATCTCGTTATCTTTGTCGAACACAATAAGAATACAACACACTATAATAACATAATGATGATAAAAGTTAGAATGAGAAGGATAATCAAGGGGTGTGTTACTGTTAGAGCTATTCATTGAATAGACCAGTCGGGGAACGCAATAGGCCAAAATAATGATATCCTTTGTTAAAGGTCATTTCAATAATCGCATTGTGCTAAATGGCATAGGACTTTGTGGCGGTTAGTTCCTGCCAGACAAACTCACCAATTTTTCTGACGTACCGTACCCCTCGTTGTTAATGCTTTACTTTACCTCACAACATGTACTAGTACATGTACAAACAATAACTAAGAAATGACTATGAGGTCATAGTCCTTTGTAAACGGTACTGTCTATGCTATCAATCAGCAACACTTAAGAATGGATCAAAAGAAATACATGAAATATGTTTTAAATAATCCTTTTTGGTTTTATAAATCAATTTCAACATCTATGGAATATCTTTTATTTCAATTCTTTTTAATTTTTTTTTTTACATGAAGGAAATACAGATCGAAATTACCGTGGTCTTTAGAGTTTTCTTGTTTGTTTTTGGTTCAGCGTTTTACTTTGATACGGTTTGGTTGGGTTAGTTTTTTTCTTTTTCTTTATTTAGTTGATTATGTTGGTGCCGAAGAAAGGTAGATCTTCACGTATTGATATCTTTTTTTTTCTCTCTCTCTCCCTGGTTGCTGTTTATAATTAATCTAGATCTACATTCTATATTTATTCCATTTATCACTTTGTTCGTTTAATTGAGCATTTTTTCTTCTGGATACATCTAGAGATCTAATTATATACTTATTATTCACTTCATTAGTTGTTGTTGTTTTTTCTTTACTTCATTCAGTCTATATAATAATCTAAATATTCTACCTAGATCCATACATTGTGTTTCTTTTCATTCAGTGGTTTACTTTGGCCTATTAAAAATCATGTATTATTGTTTGATTCCTTATTTTAATCATTTATTTTTGCAATTTGTTTCTATTTATTCTTAATGTGTCCATGTGAACATTGTTCGATACCGGTATCCATTTACATGTATTTAATTAATTATTGGTGTCCAGTTACATGTATTTATTTACCGGTATCCATTTACATGTATTTATTTACCGGTATCCATTTACATATATTTAATTAATTATCGGTATCCATTTACATGTATTTATTTACCGGTATCCATTTACATGTATTTATTTACCGATATCCATTTACATGTATTTATTTACCGATATCCATTTACATGTATTTAATTAATTACCGATATCAATTTACATGTATTTATTTACCGGTATCCATTTACATGTGTTTATTTACCGGAATCCATTTACATGTGTTTATTTACCGGAATCCATTTACATGTGTTTATTTACCGGTATCTATTTACATGTATTTATTTACCGGTATCTATTTACATGTGTTTATTTACCGGTATCTATTTACATGTATTTATTCACCGGTATCTATTTACATGTATTTATTTACCGGTATCCATTTACATGTATTTATTAACCGGTATCCATTTACATGTATGTATTTACCAGTATGCCATTTACATGTATTTATTTACCGGTATGCTATTTACATGTATTTATTTACCGGTATCTATTTACATGTATTTATTTGCCGGTATCTATTTACATGTATTTATTTACCAGTATGCTATTTACATGTATTTATTTACCGGTATGCTATTTACACATTTTTATTTGCCGGTATCTATTTACATTTATTTATTTACCGGTATGCTATTTACATGTATTTATTTACCGGTATGCTATTTACATGTATTTATTTACCCATATCCATTTACACGTTTTTATTTTCCGGTATCCATTTACATGTATTTATTTACCGGTATCCATTTATATGTACATGTATTTATTTACCGGTATCCATTTACATGTATCTATTTACAGGTATGGTATTTATCATTCATTCTTTTAAAAAAGCAAGAAAATGATTTCCAAATTTCAAAACCACTTATAACCAGATTCTAACATAACCTTTTCAAAACTTAACCTCACTTCTTAATTTTCTCTTCTGTGGATGATTTGGGGATTTGGAAAGGGGGTGGGGGGGGGGGTGATGAGAACCTTGTAATCCTCTGGTATTTGTCCTCTGGAAATAGTGTACGAGCGTTTTAGGTAACACAATGTTTGTATTGCCTCATTGTTAGAGCATGCAGTTGCCACGACAAGAAACGGAGACTAAACAACTACACGTATGTATGTCAATATGTCATTTTATTTTTTTTATTTTTTTTGCAAACTGCAAAGCCAATCAAAAATGAAATGGGATAAAAAAAAATCATCGCTACATAATAATTAGTTACTAGATCTATCATGCTTATACATGTAATACTTAGCATGTAGTATTTCAGCTACCAATCATGGAAAACAAACGGAGCTATAATATTAGATCTAGATTCAAACTAAGGTGTGTTCGAATGTTCGAGAGCTTATAATCATACATAAATAACACAGGCTATTTTATGTACATGTAAATATGACGGCGCCTCCCTTTAACAATACCTGTAGGTTACAATGGCAATAATGAGCTTAATTGGAGGATTTAGTTCAAGCTGTGACCTCATTCTATTTATATAAAGTTATGATAAGAATTATTAAGGGTTAGACAATGAAACAATGATAATAGAACTGGTTCGGAAGAGAGAAGCTGGAGGAGTGGGGTGGGGTTTTTAAAGGTAAATAACTACATGTAGATGCGCGGTATTTCCATTCTGTCTCTGGTTTAAGTCAAACTTTGCTGTTAATTTTTGTTTTTACGACATCTTATTTTAACATAATGCAATGTAAATCCAAGCTTGTTTTTCAGATGTTTGATCCACTAAACTAAGATTAAAATATAACTACATGTATGTTGCTGCTGATGGTAGTGATGGTAAGTTGTTTGTTGCTGTTGTTGCTGTTGTTGTTGTATTCTATTATTTATTTTTTCATTATTATTTTTTTTAATGTAAATTGTGTGAAGAGAATAAAGATAACACTTTGCATATCAAACCATTTTTATGATTACCATGATCCGGATATGGACGAATGAGATGGAGCAGGCTCGTTGGCCAATAACGTAAATTCATGATACAGTGCTTTGGAATAATTCCACAGTATCTTGTGGTCTGACTTAAACTTCATTATAGATAAGAATTTGAATTCATCAACTACAACAAAAAAGGCCTATTGACATCTTGATTTACCATTAAAAAAAATAATAATAATAATGTAATCTTCATTTTTTTTTTTACTTTTCATTTTTCTATGTATAGATCTAGGGTTTTTATGCTCTCTTTTTCTCCATTCGAAAACAGTAAATATACTTTTCAAACTTTCACTAAACAGGAAAAAATATAAGACAACTACAAGTATTTAGTAGTAGTAGTAGTAGTAGTAGTAGTAGTAGTAGTAGTAGTAGTAGTAGTAGTAGTAGTAGTAGTAGTAGT
>JASKDV010185501.1:0-23050 GCA_032466395.1 Aegires albopunctatus
TCTCTCTCTCTCTCTCTCTCTCTCTCTCTCTCTCTCTTTCTCTCTCTCTCTCTCTCTCTCTCTCTCTCTCTCTATTTCTCTCTCTCTATTCAACACTGTTCCAGCACATAACAAACACTCACAAGATCTCTCTCTCACACACACACACACACACATTCACGAACATACATACACACACAGAGGTAGGTCTACAGTGCATGACTACACACAGTTTGATACAATAATAGTAGTGGACTAGGCCTACGGTTGACAACTGAAGAAGAGTAGTAGGCCTACATCAAAAGAATAATATTTTATATTAACAGCTTTAAATATTGATTTTCTGCCAAGCCGCTGCCCTATAACATAGCAATAACATTAGGCCTAATACTATAGTGCTGGAGAGAGATGGGGGTGGGAGTTTGAGGTGTAACGGCATAGGCCTATTGGAGTAGTGCGCTGTACAGTTATACTGGAATTGGAATAGTGTGCTGTAGTTATATGGGAGGAGAAAGAGATAGAAGTGTGTGGGGGTTGGACCGGTTTTTATCTTGGACAAAAGATAAATCACAACTTGCGTTGTGCTAAAATAATATTAATTGCTGTGTATCCGTATTTCAAGGTCACGTTGACCCTTTCAATCGCTAAACCAAGAGCAAATTAAATGTATTGATTGACTATGATACCAGTAATATCATCATCAAATTTGTAATTTGTTTAGGGAGAAAAGTTCTGTCAGTAAAGGTCCTTTGTATTAATTTTATAATAGAAGGCCTCCAGTCCTCAAAACGTTCCAAAGATAATTATTTGATGCCCTCCCTCTAGTCTATAATCATATGAGTGATCTCCAGAATACAGACAGCTGTTTAGATGTGATTGACAAAATATGTACATGTATTGCTGCTTTTACCAATTTTTGGTCATTTTGAGCAATGAAATATACATATATAGGCATTTCTTCCTTCCTTTTCTTTCTTTCTTCTTCTTCTTTTTCTTCCTCTTCTTTCTTCTTCTTCCTCTTCTTTCTTCTTCTGCACGAGTTGGGCCTAGACCAGCTTCCAGAGCTACGCCTAAATACATGTAGATCCAATAGATTCAGTCGAATAATAATTGTACAAGAGAATTAAGATGGGAGTGAGATAATCACTGAGCAAATCTAGATCAAAATCAGTAAATATATATTTTTCGGTACCACGATCAAGAGTCGTGTGGAAAACCGGAAAAGGTAGGCCAAGTCTAGAATGTTGAAATCTCTGATCTGACACAGATGGTCATAGATCTAGGCTCGATATTCTAAAGATTCAGTCATAGATCATATCCAAAAAGCAATCAATCGTAATAAACCCTGGGGGATGGGAAAGTAAATTGCAAAATCTTATGGCTTCATATGCTGCTGTTTCTTCCTCTTCTTGATTCTTATTTGAAAATTATAGTGGTACCTGACCATTCGGTGACAATTGACGTGGTGTCAATCCTGACCAGACCATCCGGTTACAATTGGAGCGGTGTCAATTCTGACCAGACCAATCGGTTACATTTGACGCTGTGTCAATTCTGACCGGATCATCAAATTGCAATTGACGCTACCTTCTTTTAAGTATATTTTTATGGATCATTTTGATAAAAATAGTTTACGTTGATATTTTTTGCTTTGATATCATTTTAATCTTCCTTCTGATTTCTTCCATAGGATTGACATTGTCAAAATGGCAGATTCTTCAATGGATGTTGCTGCTGCTAACAGATTTATTGCAAGTTTAAGCAAATCTCTCCAGGCTCTTTGTCATGGATGCATGGATTTTGATGCGGGAATTGAGATAGTTGGATACATTAATGTCAATATTGACAGTGGAAGTAAGGTAGATTATGTCCTAAATGAAAAAGTTTTGAAAAGCACAACAAATTCGATGACATTTGTAAGCAATAGCTTTCTAGCCAAAAAGGATCAGCCTAAGCAAACAAGAGACGGTTCATGCTCTCCAATTATGGAATTGAATCAGCCACTCTCAGCCCCATTCCATCACAGAACTCGTGGAGGCTATTCATATCCAGCCTCACAACATTACAGATCCTCAAACATATACTCTCCCCATTCTCAAGTTTTAAGAGGATCACAAAAACGGGCATGGAATGGTGCAGAGCGGGACTGGAGAACTTCTCCTAGAAAACATCCAAGAGAAACACGTCCTCAACCTAATTATCCTCAACAATCTCATGAAAATTATGATGCTTCTACGTCCATTCCTTCAAATTCACAATTCTTATCAACACCAACCACAGACAATTCCAACTTACCACAACCTGAAATAAATATTAAGAAAGAACTTGTCGACGAGCTTAGTACAGTGAAGGATGATTCCTCGAAGCAAGGTGTCTCAAATCAAGAGAGTAGTGATAGAATATCTAATGACTTATTGCCAGAGAATGTGCATGTTAAACAAGACCCTGATGCAGTAGCTACACACGAAGATGGTTCTAAAGTAGAGGATAGTACAGAGGCCTTATCTCAAGCTGACTTGTCATCCTCATTTTTACAACAACCCCAAACAGACGATTCAAATTCTGATAGCAAAACAAAAAGTGAATTAGGTACTGCTGATGACAGTAATGTGTCTCAAGGTGCTAGTGGTGGAAATTTTCCTGCTTCGGATTCACATGGTGAAGATAAAGAGCTTACTGATGATAATCAAAAAAATACATTAGGGGGTGAAGAAGGTGATGAATCAGTAGGTATGGACGCTGATTATGAAGGTGCAGGCGAGGACATGTTCTCACAGCCCTCATATTCTGGTGAGGGCACCAGTGGAGGAGGACCATTTGAAGTCATTGAAATAGATGATGAGGATGAAGATGTTCAGGCCATGTTCAACGAAGCACGTAAGTCTTTTATTATTTTTAATTTCAATTGTATCAGAGAATTTCAGACGGAATGGTTTAAGTAGGTTCTTTCTCATTAAATTAAAATAAAAAATTTCATTGTGACCTTTTTCTTTGAATTGGAACATATATGTTAATATGTCTCTTTTAAGGGTGTTAGGAAAATTATGCATCACAAATAGCAATCAAAGAGGGAGTTTGATCAGGTTTACTTGGGTTTGAAGATTGCGAAACACTAACTTTTGTTTCTACTACGCCGTTTTGCATCAAACCTTGCATACACTCAGTAAGGAAATAGAAGATAATAAGCACTAACTCTTTCACGTTTAAAGCTAAATTATTAGTATTTCATTTAGGAAGACAGTCCACTTTCTCTGTTTAGGATTTCTATGACACAGTGAAGCATCTCTTAAATTGAAAGGCCATACTTTCGTACTATAAACCATAGTCAAGGCAGTTAAAATTCTTCATATCTGATCTCTTGTCCACTTATTTGTGTCACTCTTTGCCTTTGACAAAATGGTCAATATATTTTTATGAAACTAAGGTTTCTAAAGAAGAATCCCTATTTTGAGCCATGTTTATTCTTCCAATGGGCAATACTTTACATAAATATAGATTTTATGAAAGACATAGATTTGATTATTAGGAAATTGTCTGATTAATAATATTGATTATTAATCAATGATTTAATTGAATCCTTACTACTTTAATCTTAATCCATTAGCTAAAAAGTCCAGTATAATGCTATTTGTTTTGCTTCAAAGATACAGGTCACAATAAGTTGTTTATTATAATTTTAATATGCTAAGGGAACATCGATCAGTTTCAACCATCCTTAAAAATGTGTCACTTGTCTCCATGTTTTAAGAGATTTTTGGTGCCTCTGACTTCTCTATTCTAATATTACTTGCCTTTCTCTGGCTGTTTGATTTATTATGTCATGTAATCATGGTGATTCATAAACCATAATTTTGTGTATATTTTCCCTGTCATTGGAATGGAATCAGACCCCATTCTGCTCTGCAAATTTTAAGTTGTTGGTTTCGGGGTGAAAAAAAATAGATATAAGGCAATTGAATCTCTGTAGATTTTGAGAGTGAACAATTCTGCTTCAGTCACTTCTTTTCCATTTCTTATTGCTTGAATTTAATAATGATAAATAAAAAGAAAAGTTAAAACAGCAGCAAATGCAATATTACTCAGATATGAGGCCATCCATGAATGTACAAGTTTGATCTCTTCTTTTAAAATATGAAAATGTTGGGTATTTTCTAGTTGAAATGTTACTTTGAATTTACCTTAGTTATGGGTTTTTGCTCATACTGTTTTGGACATGTCTTCTCATGCCAAGGCCAAGAGGGCTCATGATCCCACTGGTCAGTGTATGAAAAGCATAGTTTGCATTCATTTTTGATGTATTTTTAGTTGTCATTCGTCCATTTAAATTCAAAACCCATTCTCTCCTTTTTTCGACTATTTAAAAAAAAAAAGACATAGATACCGCATCAAGGGACTTTATCTATAAATATCTATCTATAACTATAAATCCTTAAGGTGGGCGGTTGCCCTGTGAGTTTTTTTCGAATAAACTCGATAACTACTGAAGCTATCAGAAAATCAAAGACATCAACATTCTTGATTTAATTTCCCAAATTCGGTAGGTAGTACTATTTTATTACCAAATATCTGCAAATTTTCATTAATTCTATTAAATATCAACTACGGGATCTACGGCTACGATGGTCGATAGCTCAGTTTGCCGCCACACGCCGCAAGAATCAAATCAACAAATTTTGTTTCTTTTCCGTCATTCTAAGAAGAACTCAATAATAAAGGAGAGAATGGCAGAGAGAATGCTAA
Organism: Aegires albopunctatus; assembly: GCA_032466395.1. Lineage (NCBI taxonomy): Eukaryota > Metazoa > Mollusca > Gastropoda > Nudibranchia > Aegiretidae > Aegires > Aegires albopunctatus. The sequence continues at coordinate 4,720 of JASKDV010185501.1, forward strand.
TGTTAATAAAAAAATACGGATAATTTTGTCTCGATCTAGGCGTAGATCTACTTGCTGATCTAGATTCTAGATCTATATTCTAGATAGATCTAGATCTATATAAATTTATATCTAGATATCAAGCATAATCCAATTTAGGCTAATATCTAGATTTCTCATATTTTTGCGGTATCCAGCTTAGATATAATTGGGCATTTACCATTCTCTCTGCTAGTATATAAATATAGATTGAATCACAACTTAAAAGTTTCATAATATTTTTAATATTTCTATATTTTGTAATACTTGACAAATATTGTTAATTTTGTGTTAAAAAGCACTCTGTGTATTTTATGTTATAATTACTATTATAAATATCAAATATTCCTCTTGTTCTGGCCTCATAGCAAGCATCCATCGGCTCTAATTATGATTTTATTTTTTATTTCTATCATGGTGGAAGTTTGATGTTAGTTAGTTTGCCATTCAACCAGTCTTGTAATTGACAAGGTGCATTTTTGTAATTTTGCTTGTACATAATTATGGTCATCTTGAGCTCAGAAGTATTTATGCTGTAAAGAAGCTAAGATCCTTTAAATTGCAGTAGGTGTATCTGTGTTTTCACTACCATCATAAATGCAAAATAAAAAAGCACAAATTAAAAGTATGGTGCACTCAAATATCACCCCAATAGCAACATATATATCACTCCCAATAGGATTGAATCTCACCACTACTCAGTACTCAGTTTTTATGGTCGGCAGGTCTGCATTCATAATAACAGTGTCATCCAAGTAATAGTTGAAAAATGAATTTAATAATTTTGTTGAGACGATCGATTCCCAAAGCATATATTGTACATGAATTATCATGTTGATTGAAGATTTTTTACAATTGAACAGCTTTTTATAATTTAATATATGGAGTGGGGCGATTTGGTAATCATGTCATTCCAAATTTTTATTAAAATACTGAAAGAATATAAATTATGTCAACAAAACCATTTAAAGTACGACCATCTTTTACATTAAAATAGTTCTGATCATAGACATTTTGTACTGGTACTTCAAGGCCAATTGACTTTTCAAACATGAACTTGTAAAAATGCTCTTCAATTGGTAAAGAATGGCAACCTTACATCTGAAATTATCTGATGCAAATGTTTTTAGGTGCTATTTTTAATCTTTTCTGATTTTCAACCTCTTAACCATTTCACATCGCACGGTCCACACCCCCCATATTCCCACTGGACCGTGCGATGTGAAAAGGTTAAGATATGTTTTTAGTTACATATTTACATTATTTTATTTTTTTTTAAATTTGTTTTGAGGAATTTCATTGAACTCGAATCATTATTTAGAGGAAAATTTGAAAAGTGGGCAACAAACTAATTTCCAATCATCACACATTTTATCACATAAATTTATATTACTCAATTCAATTTCATTTTGATCTAATTGGACGAAGCAGTATACAATTTATATATGTAGATGTACATGTAGAAATATAGTTTAACAACATTAAAAGTCTGTTTTAATCTTTTTATGGATTTTATTGGAAATGAGTAGTGAATGTACACCCACCCTTCTTTGTCTTTCCCAATTCCACCTATCTTCCCAAATGTCTTAGTCTTTCTTTTCTATGCAAGATGCCACTTTATTCTTAGTTAATGTTATATTGCATTGTTGAAATGGAATTATTGACGTTGTTTGACACAATGAGTAAGTTATAAAGATGCAACAATTCATTAGTTTTCCAATTATCACAAAATTTCATTCAAATTTGTGTTATAATTTTGATTGATTTCAAATGTATGCAGGCAGTCAGCCATGTCTAAAGAAGTTCATGGTGGTTGTGTTAGTTGTTCAAGTCTGCATTATACATAGTGTTGAGTTAAGAATATGAAATAAAATTATAGTATTATATTGTCCATACAGGCTACGTTATTGATTTTACCCCTTTTCTATTTCAAATTTGTCGCTTGGAAGTGGAAGTCTTTTTAGGGGAACAGGGGTTTTTTTTTTTGTGGGGGTGGGGGGGATATGTTACGATGCAATTAATTATATTTAATTTTGCATTTTATTAATGTGTTTTTATGTATCATTATTTAAAAATTGACATGACATCAAGATTGGCAAATGAGTGTTTTAAAGAGCAAATTATTTTTAACCTACACTTACCATGCTCAAGCAGTTGATATAATTTTTTAGAATTTTGAGGCATCTTTTGTTTACCTAGTAATTCGTGCTTCAACTTTGAGAATTATTTCACAATAATTACGAACGCAAGGATTAAGGAGAGTGAGAAAAGGTAAGAAAACATTCTCTTTTTTGTATTACACATTTCATTTAAGTATCATTTTTTTAATTGTACAAGTTTGTACAATATTTTTAGGTTGCGGCATTTGGATTTGTAAAGCTAGTTCTTTTTGTTATATGATTTGATCAATGTTGTAAATTTTTTATTTGACACGGATCATGTTTATTATGCTGATGCTGGGACTATTGTCAGTGCTAGGAAAGAATCTTTGTTTTATAACTTTTATTCTTAATTATTTTTCACTTATTAGCACCAGGGTGAAGTAGTTTAAATGTGATATATGGATATAGCTTTGCAAATTGGGATGAATCTCAGGGAACAAAATTTTTCCAGTTCATTTTACTTCTTTTAACAGGAAAGGTTTCCTGGAATACATTGATCAATTTCCTACTTTCCCAATTCTAACACTTACTTCTCACCCAAACATGATCAACATGTCATAAGCTTTACTATTACACCTGCCTTGGTGCCAGATGGTTTCAGAATGAAATATTGATTGCAACTTAAAGAAAAACCACACTCCCCAGCAGGGACAATGCATTCATATTATAATCAAATAATCATTGGTTACCCTTTGAATTCATTGCCCAGTTAATATAATTTTTATCTTGGTTTTTAGTGTCCTTCAAGTTATAATGACTGTGCTTTATTACAAAAAAAGTAACGCTAATCCTTTTACATCAATTTAAAATATGGTTTCATGTAGATCTAGTCATACATCAATTAATACTTATATATATGGAATTATTAATAATACAGAGGTGTAAGTACCCTATGCCTCAATGGACAAGCCCATAGCATACCAGTAATTGAGTTCTTGGCCCAATTTCGAAATTATATGCAAGCAGTTGAAACAGTATTTAGCATCACACAATTTTCCAGAGGACACATAATCACCGATTACATGTACAGTGTACAAGTGATGCAAAGAGGCCGTGTCGCAACACATATTCAATTATTATATAACATGGTTTCACATTTCACACTGCTTGTGACAACACACACTACAATCAAAGCCTATACTATGATTATGTTAGTGTGTCTACAAGGTTCTTTCATAGTAGGATGTGATTTCGTGAGTGCACTTTATCTTTCGTGATTAATGTGTCTCAATCTTTGTTGTAAGTGTTCTTATCTCCGAGGCATCCAGCTGTGTGAGGGTTTTGCATGTAATATAGAATCTTATGTTTTCCTATTACGCACTATGGCAATTTACATGTATGTACTCTAGATGGTACATGGACTGGTAACTGGCGAAGGCGATCACACAATCTTGACAATACAAAAAAAAAAATACCACTTTATTCATCCCCGAAGGGAAATTTGTCTTTTTGTATTTACCGTCACAGAGCGTCAGCCGTAAGAACAGCGCCGCAAACGTAGGCAATTCGTATAAATAACTTTGCCCAAGAGTTAAACACAGTGTCTCCAATGAGGCACATACTGTATGACAATGTTAAACCTGTGATCCATTCTCGAAAGGTGATATTTTTTTTCTCTAAAAAAAAGATTTGCTTAAGAAAATAGTTCTGCTGAAGTGCCTATTTTTAAAAATCAGATGCAAAGATTACACATGTACACAAATGCATACATGCATATTATGATCTCTGTCTTTGGTAAATTGGCTTTGTAAACCCTCCATTCACAGCATGTGATGACAGTTTTGGAAATAGATTTAGTCAGATATGCAGGGCTACATTTAAGTATTTCCAAGAGTGATATGACAGTGAAGACCCTGAGATTATAAGCGATTATAATTATGGTTGACTGGGCTAGATAACAAAGCAAGTTTATCATCCAGCAATGTTACACATCATGAAAATAAAAGAATGGCATTTTCTTGTCGCAGAGGATGTATTATTTTGAAGGCTTGGTCTGAAAGAGAGGTCTGCCCAGATATTATTATATAGATGTTAAGTGCTGTATGTGAGCCAAGGGCTAAAGATGATTAAGATTAACCCTCTTTGTCAGAGATTACTAAATTTAAGTTTGATACATCTCTCTTATATATGTCTATTGATTATAGAAGTGGTTCCCAAACACCGCGCCACAAGATCTCTTTTGCCAAGCCTTTCTCATAGAGCAGTGACTCTCAAACACCATGCCGTAGCACAATTTTAAGCTGTTCGAAACCGTGCCGCTGTGTAGAAAAGTTAGGGAACCGCTGCATTATATAGTAGGGATAAGATTTTGAAATAAGTTTATCTCATACTCATAGTGTCTAACAATACCCCCCACCCCCAAGGATTTGGTAGGGAAAAATAGAAGGGGGAGGTGTGGTTGAATGATCTCTTATAAATCAAGGTCTTAGTCAATATAGGACATAAAAATACATACACATGTGTATTTTGTATGGTGTATTTGTTCAAAGAATATTTCCATGAGAATACCATTCATTTTTCAAGATTTCTAGATTACAAGTTCGATTTGAAGTACATGTATTAAGGGAACTTAACACGTGGCTTGATTGCATCATTTATCATGCTGATATTGTTGTCCTTGACGCTGATATGTACAGAGTTTTTCTCTTGAATTGTGTATTATTGGTATGAAAAGCATCATGGTTGAGTTAGAACGTGTATGCTTGCATAATGATTTGATGTATTTGTTAAATTATTGAAAGTTTTCATATCGAATTGTCCATCATGCTTTGTATAATAACAGTTTTGACTCCATGTCAGTTGGACAGTTTCACTTTTCCCCCTCTAATTTAGATAGTTTTATTTGAATATTTTTGTAGTAGAAACAGTATATAGGTTATGATCATACCGTAGGCCTACAGGAATTTCGTTTTTGATGTTTTTATAATCTCCAGATGAATCAGAGGAGTTTTCATCAGTTAGTCCTTTTCGGGATGTCTTTCATGCCCAACATCAGTCACCTGCAAGAATAGATAATACAAATAGAAATTTTGTCCATTATAGGGATAATGACCAACAAATGGACTTTTCCTCTTACATTGACTACCATGATGGCTCAGAGTCAGAGACAGGGAAATATCAATGTCCTAAATGCCACAAAAAATATATGACACGGAGTAGTATGATGATGCATGTGAAAATTAAACATGAGGGACAGTTCAGGTGTTATTGCGAAATATGTGGTAAAGGATTTCAGCGAAGACTCCATCTCATTGGTCACATGACTGTGCATGGACTACCCATGCAATATGAATGCTCTCATTGTGGTCAAAAGTATGCACACAAAACGTCCTTGCGCAGCCATGAGAAATCAACCCATGACTACGTTTCTTGAATGAATTGTTAAGTGTACAGCATTATTCTCATATACACCATGAATCAGCTGCATTGATGGTTTTTTATTTTTCTACAGATGCATTGACTGACTTCTCCCCAGGTAGATCTTCAGTTGCAGAAGAGAAATACCAACATAGCAAAAGGTGGCACTCAGACTCTTCTCAATTTAGGGAAGGAGATCCTTCTTACAATCAGTTTGATGACTTTACTGAACCTCAAGATGTCATTCACGATCCAGAGACAATTACTAAACTTATAAATTCAGAAGAAGATTTTTTTGATCATTCTGTGCAGAAATATGTGTGTCCAATTTGTGGTAAACAATATGTATCCAAAGGTGGAGTACGGGTTCATATCAAGGTCAAGCATCAGAATCTCTACTCTGTCTATTGTCCTACATGCGGGAAAGGATTTCGCAGCTCTATACATCTGCGTGGACACATGGCCACTCATGGACAAGCTTCATTGTTTAAGTGCTCAACATGTGGTCAAGCGTATGCTCACAAGACATCTCTGCGTGCTCATGAAAAAATTTCTCATAGATTAACTTGAATCATTCAATGGTCAAGTTTTTTTTCAGATCATGTGAGAACTTCCCATTGACTATTCTGTTGTTAACACCACCTCAAGAGCCCATCCTATTCTTTTATTACAGATGGCCCAGGACGGCCCCTGATGCAAAAGCCGGCGTTTGATGGATCAAACTCCTCAGCTTCAAAGGTATATCTCTACCTTGAGGATAACACGTTAGGAAAGGTTCCTTACTGCGTTGCTGATGATCTTAATCATGTGATGATTTGCGTGGAATGTGGGAAAATGTACAGGTCTGCATCAGGAGCAAAATTGCATTTCAAGGTTAAGCACCGTGGCTTTTTTGATTACTACTGTGAGATCTGTAGCAAAGGATTTCAACAGCAATCACACTTAAGATGTCACATGGCCTTACATTCTCAGGAAAAGGAATATGAATGTCAGATTTGTGGACTAAAATATGCACACAAAACCTCACTTACAGCCCATTTGAAAGTAACTCATAGTTATATTACCCCTTGAAATGGGTCCTTTTTTTCGTTCATGAATTTTTGTGTCTAGATAAAACAACTTTTATTATATTTTTTAGGTTAATCAGATCAATCTTTGATGATTAACTTTGATCACATTAGTGGTTATATCAATGACAAATTCACTGAGTTCTACATGCAAATACTTGCTTGTAGTTTGCGAGGATTCATAAAATCTAGGAGCAAAGGAGTGACTATTTAATAATGGCTATAAAAAGTGCAATTTAATACTTGACATGGTATCTTTGTACACTGACTGATATTTAAGTCAAATATTACTGCTTTTATTTGTTCAATGATGATAATGCTTTCTTGTCCCCCCTTGTTAATGATTTCCAGGATTCTTCATTTAATAATTGTCATTTAGATTCATCAACATTCGATTTGATCCTCTCTAACAGGTGAAGGGATAAGTCAGCAGAGTGATATGGGATCTGACATAAGAAGTAGACCTAGAGAAGGACTGTTTTATTCCCAGAAGCTTGAAATGGATGGATCTTTTTCTTATAGATGTCTCATATGTGATACACCCAATGAAGAAGGCATGAATAAGATAAATCTTCAAAAGCACTTGAATTACTTCCACAGGCATGTGCAAGCTCTTCCATTCATCTGTGATTACTGTCAGATGGGATTTTTCACGCTCACCGGTATGAAATTGCACAAATCTACTCATCAAATGGGACGACAGTATAGCTGTCCTGTCTGTGACTGGAAATTTCTTTATAAACACCATGCTAAACGCCACATGCTGGCTGTGCACAAAATTCGCCAGTGTGAGCATTGCCATGAAATATTTGATATAGAGACGTCATTATCTAACCATGTGTGTAATGTCAATCGACATAACATTTCTCAAAACTAATGCTTATCATCAAACAAAAAAGTTTCTGCGACAGTTCATGAACAATCTGGAATTATTCTTATGATTTATACTCTCTTTCAGTGCCAGTTGGAGAATCAAGTTCTGAAAGCAATTGCAGTACAGAAGTTCCAGCTCAACCTCAAAGGTTAGGCTTACATCAGCCAAATACCTCCATCCAACATGTTGGAAGAGCCTCTAGGCAAAGGCAAAGATATACTGAGGCATATTCAAGTTCACCATCAGTTGACTTTCCAACCCACTGTAATCTTTGTGAGGCATCATTTTCTAGTGTGCTTGAATATCACAATCACATGAATTTCTCTCATCCTGAAGCTACAGTGACTCCCTTTGTTTGTTCTATTTGTGGGAGGGGCTTTAAGTACCAGTCAAGCCTAAGCCAGCATGTTGCAGTGCACGAGAAAAAGAAAAAGATCATATGTTACATATGTAATTCTAGCTTCAGTGCTAAAAGTAGTCTTAGGCGCCACTACCACTCTGCTCATAATATGAAAGAATGTCAATATTGCAATTCCGTGTTCAATCAAGGAAAGGATTTCAATCAGCACATTATTTCTTGCCAAATCAAGCATTAATGCAAATCCTTTTATGGCAGATTAGGTGACATTTTCTTACTGGAAAGAATATTTTTATTATATTATTGAGACACAATAGATTTGTAAAAAATCCTCGAATTTGTATCATCCAATTTTTGATTGAAAAAAAAACAATCTTGTGAATTATCAAATTTGTTTTTGTATTATATGATATTGACTGACCAACAAGATGGAGTTTTATACATAAATATCTTTCAAGGAAATGTTAATGGCCTTTACTTTTGAACTACAGAAAATATTTTTGCCAAATTAAAATTATATCTACAGTCTGGACTCTCTTATCCGAACACTTCCTTTCTCGGTAATTAGTTAGGATTACATAATTTTCCAGATTAGGGAATACCAAGAAATAATAAGAACAAGATCTGTTCCCAGAAAATCGTTTGGATTACAGAAGTCAGGATTAGAGAGACCAGACTGTACTCTGGTGAAGATATTATTGAACACCTGAACATATTATTGTCAGGGAGAGACATAATTTATAGAAGTAATAAAGAAACTCATGATTTCTCTCATATTCTTTTTCAGTTGAGTCAAATTATTTTACCCTGCTCTTTCCATATGTCCCCAAACTGATATTGATAATGGACTGTATTTTATTAGTTATGACCAGAGATCCACCGATTATGGTGAACTGGAACTAAACACAAATAGGCCTACATGTAGCTGACTCAATGTTATGGCAATGATTATTTCAGATCACACAAAAGTAGAAGCTTTGTTTGATGAATGTCAAGCTCAAAATAAATGAAGTGCTACTCAAATCATGAGTGGAAGCACACAAAAAAACTCGTTGGTAAAATAAAAGACTGGTGGGAATTCATCAGTAATTGGAGTTATGTACAAATGGGTGGATATAGCCAATAGACCTGGCAATCATAACATAGGATCTTTGAGAAAAATTATGTATTTGGACTCAAGACAATTAAAAAAATAATTTGAAGTTTAGGTTAAGTAGTGGAATTAAAGACCGTCAGACTTGCACCATACTTGTGAAGATTAGTAAATGGCATAATATATATAAGACAAAACACATTCTTAACCCAAGAAATGCTCGCTACGTCATAGCCGTGGCATTGCCTCAGCGCTAGCTTGGTTTCGACTCACAATAAAAAAAATCTAGGTCACGCGGTTTGTTGAACCAAAACACAGTGAAATAGCTTCTCTTTATCAATGTATAACAAATCGGCGGGGAGCGCTACGAGGTAAATAAAACTTGCAATCTCATTGGCTGAAATCTTAAAATACTATCCAATCAAAACTACTTTCGTTATTTAGGAAAACAATCGGAAATTTCCAATTTATGACGTCAAGGTCGGTTTCTCGAGATGTTGGCCTGGCGCGCGTCAGACGGCTGCCATTGACAAGCGCTCGACCAAATTATAAAGTGTGCGCTTGGTCAGATCGTACCGGAAACGCACTACGAATAGTGCCTGAGCTTCTTTTGGGTTAATGATTATCGCTCAATACCATCGAAGAAGATCTTTATTTTTTATGTGGCAGTTTTTTCAGCTTTTAGCAGTAAACATTTATCTTTTTCTAATGCAGAATCCCCTTGACCTATCACTATAAAGTTAAGATAGATGTCTAGAGGAATGGTCCTTGAAATTTTGTTGCCAGACATTGTTTTTCATTTGGCCTCTATGGTTTCACCAAATCTTTTGTTTTTGCATACAAATCTTTCACCTTTTTAAATGATTGAAAGCCATACATTATTTCTTATGTATTGTTTCTAAAAAAATGCTTTGTGTCTAATGTTGAAAGAGATTCAATAGTTCATTCTTTTGACCAAAACTATCAGTACTGAATCAACCGAATGTGTGAATAGATAAGGTATACCATATTCATTCTAATAAATGCCCCGTCCCTAATAGAAGCCCCCCAAGCCACCACCATTTTCACAATATTGGAGAAGGCCTAAAATAATAATTAAAAAAAAATGTAGGCCTACCGGTAACTCATTTTAACCAAATCTAGATCTAGTTAAAGCTAATGGGACACAGCGGGGTGTTTATTAGAATTAATACGGTATATTTATTAATATAATAAAAAATTACCTTTATTTTATTTCACTACAGTATTGCTTCATGTTATTTTCATATTATTCAGGTGATCTTACTTTCTTGATAGTTAGAACACCAGAAGAATCTGAAAAAAGATAAAACAATATTGTAGTGGTTAAAAAAAGAAGCTTATTCTTTATTAAATTAATATTAAGCTCCCAGCTCCCATCAACGCACTGCATAATTTGTTGAAAAGGTTCATTGAAACCAGAGTATTTTATGTTAAGGTTTATATTATAATTGTTTTTTCTTTGGTGCATTTGAATGTTTAGGTTTTTGGAACCAGTTAAAACATTGCTAGTTGCTTTGTGCTATTAAGTTGTATCAGAACTCAACTCCCAAAGTTGATGAATCTTTGTCTATTTTAGATCTATTACTTGCTCTCTTGTGTCCTGGTATATCAAAACATATTTTTCTCTTTGTAGGAAAGGAGGTTAGGCATTCTTTCATTCTTATATTGACCCTTGCATATTAGTCTTTTATGTAAGCTAAGATTCTAGTTTGTATTAAGAATCCTTGTTCAGTCTCATGGAGCAATGATCTTTAATAGCAATGCAAGCGTTCTAATATAAAATCCCGGGTTTTTTAAATTTTATTTTTGTTTTTAGTCTTTTTTTGTGGAAAAGTATCAAACCAAATACAACCTTTGTTTTCAGAAGAGTGGAACCAACATCCTCCTGAAAACAGATCATTTAGAGAACATATGGATTTATTTCCTCCATCTCAATCTTGGTCTAATCAAGTCTCATCTTCATTTGGGAAGCAAACTTCAAATTCAATTATACGTTTCAATGCCCCTTATTCCTTGACTCCAGCAGAGGAAGGATTTTCAGTAGCCTGTGATTCCTGTCAAATTTCATTTTCTTGCATGAAAAGTCACCAAAAGCATATGAATACTTATCACAGAAATGCTATGACTCTTCCTTATGTATGTACTTTATGTGGAATGGGTTTTTACTCCAGGATGGGTCTGAGAGACCACTCAATTAAACATCAGGGCCTTGTTTTTAATTGTCAATTTTGTCCCTCAACGTTTGGTTACCGTAAAGGCCTTGGTAGACATATGGAAAGGAGACATCAAAAACGAGAGTGCAAGCATTGTGGCACAATCTATACAGTGGATTCAGGGCAACTGCATATTTGTCATCAGAAGCAATCATCTCTAAATTAGTCATTTAGCATTTTGATTATTCAGCAGTCAATTGCTATCTTTGAGAGAGAAAGATGATCTTGTCGATTGATATTATATAAGTGAAATCTCTTTCTAAAAGTAGCATAATGATAAGAACCATATCAGGATGTTGATTTGTAGAAATATCATTTTGATGAGATTGGTGTCAATCTATTTGCTTTCAGATAGGGTGAAATCTCATACTGACTCCCGATCTGGAGGTAGAGTTTTCTCTTCTTTTGAACCTCATGGAGTGCATCAATCTATCAAAGAGGGTTCTTTCAAAGAAAGACCAAACAACGTTTATTACTGTGATATCTGCTCCATCTCACTTCCCTGCATGAAAGATCACCAGAAGCATATGAATTGTTTCCATAGAGATGCCATGACTCTGCCATTCATATGTTCCCAGTGCCAAATGGGTTTTTACTCTAAAATAGGTCTTAAGGAACATGAAATAAAACATAGTGGTATTACATTTCCATGTCCAATTTGTCCATCTAGATTCACAATTAAAAAATGTTTGAAAAGACATTTAGCCCAGGTCCATGATTTAAAACAATGCCCTGGTTGTGGGGATATCATAAGGCTGTCATCTGGATCTCAGCATATCTGTAGAAGACTTTGAGTGTTACATTTTTGAATGTTTCAATACATTTTTGTTTCATTTGTAAATTTTCCTTGAAAAGAGATTAGTCCTATAAATAAAAAGCAACAAACCAGACTTTTTATAACAAATATGAAAATTAACCAAATGACTGTTTTGTGTAAAAATCAGGGGTGGGACTGGATGGGACTTTTCCATGGAAACACAGAAATCTGCCAAAGTTGAATTTTCGCTTCTCTGAAAAATTAACTGATTCATTGGGCAGTAGAACCTCTGGGGAAAAAATGAGAGTGAAAGCCGTGAATGACTGCAAAATAGGCGAATAGAAATACTATTATTTGGAAAAAGAAATTCCACCAAATTCCATTTCCACCTTTTCAATTAGCATTATAATGGCAACATTGAAATATACTGGGAATTCTCTTTCCTCTCTTTCCGGTGGTCTTAATGAATCTGATGTTAAAAACCCATGGAAGTAGGAATGGATTGACAAGAATTCCGATATTGGTAGATTAGGAGGATGGTTTTAAGATTTTTATAATAGGCTACCTTCATGGATTAATTGGTCTCTTTTGCCATTGTAATAGGTTCCATTGTTCTAAATTTATTTATAATGCAGCCTGCTTTTTATTAATTTTTTAACTTACCAATCATGATGATGTATGTACATTATGCTTTTAGGACAAATGTAACTTAACACCCCCCTTTCCTCGTGTAGATACGATTTTGAGAGGGAGAAGAGGCGGGCGGGGGTGGGGGGGGGGGGGGATTGCTGACTGAACAATTTGCATTCTTAGTTTTGTATCATTGTTAGTTAATGTGAGAAATAAATGCAAATTAAAAATCATAAGTATAGAGATATATTCTTATTATTGATAGTAGAGCTTTTGTGCTTAATCTTGGTTTTTGTATTGTTTAATTCAGTTATTTGAAGTTGCTTAAAGGTTAGAAAGGTCTTAATAGGATTCCTTTATGATTTCTTTTCTTACTGTCATCTTATCAGATCTCTTTATGTTTTTCTGAATTGCAAGTGCCTATAGTAAGTAGACTGGCTAAAGTTTGAATGCCATATGGGAACAACTTATGTCATTGTTTGCTCTTTTTTGTCATTTTCATGGAATTGTCTTATGAAGATACACATCAATCTATCATTATTCTTACTAATCTTACTCTTTTCCTTTCTTTGGACACTTGAAATAGTCGTTCTCGCTTCTCAAATATACATACCACATCATGGTTTCAATTGCCATTGCTCGATACCAGTAATTATTGTAACTGGTCACTGATTATAGTGGTAGGCTACATACTACTACTGCACATACTAAGGAAGCCCTATCTATTTCAGATGGCAGTCAAAAAGGGAAAGAACCCACAGCTGTAGGGAAAAGAAAAACTGCTGCTCACCCAATGCTTGATGAATGGAAGCAGTGCTCAGTGCAACAACGTTCCTATTATTATGACAACAGCAATAAATCTCATAATAAATATGAGAGCACTAGTACTTCATCAGAATCTGGTCTCTCCTGTGGACTTTGCACAATGATATGTTTAAATAAAAAAGAACACCAAAAGCATATGAATTCATACCACAGAGAAGCTATGGCACTTCCATTCACCTGTGGTCAATGTCACATGGGTTTTTACACTAAAATTGGCCTCCAAGAGCATGAATTAAAACACCAGGGAGCTTTGTTTCCTTGTCCACTTTGCCCTGCAAAATTTACAATTAAGAAAGTGGTAAAGAGCCACTTGGAAAAAAAGCACAGGATGAAACAATGTCAACATTGTAAAGCAACTTATAGCATCAACGATGTTTTGAGTCATGTCTGCTCTAGATATTAATCTGACCCACACATTGAAGAGATAGCCTTCCTATTCAAATACGGCTTTCATAGCAACATTTTAACGGTTTTGTTAAATTGCAAGAGGTTTGCAACAATTCCTGAGTGATAAAACAGCAACTTATATTTTTCAGTGTACCATCCTCTACATAATACTGATTACATGCAAACCTGTCAATGATTTTATTATATATGCAGAAACCAGAAAAGTTCAAAAGACTGTGTCTCTTTCAGAGTCTTCCAGATCTGGCAAGAGAGGTAAAGATGGCGATGAGGCTTCATTTCACAGTCCCTCTTTTGAAAGCAACCAGCAACAGTCAAGTTTATCTGGTCCTGGTGGGGCCTTTCCTCAAATTGCCTTTTGTGAAATCTGCAAGTTTGAATTTACAGACAAAAAGGAGCACCAAAAGCACATGAATACATACCATCTTGGAAAATCAAAACTCCCCTATGAATGTCCCCATTGCCGTGCAGGATTCTATACCCAGGCTGGAATGCGGCAGCACATCATCAAGCACGAAGGACGTACTTTCAATTGTTCAGTGTGTGATGCTTCTTTTAAAATAGAGAGTTCAGTCAAAAGACACATAAGATTGAAACACCACATGAGTAAATGCCAAAATTGCCAAGCTGTTTACCCTGTATATGAAAAACTTTCACACATCTGTGCATTTCCTTCTACCCAAAAATGAGTTGTGTATGCCGGCAGTTTTGTAATTTAACTAAAACTTAGTCTTTAGTCATGACTGGCTTTATTTTGTATATAATGTCAGTTCATACTCTATCTTGATTGAATATTATGCTTCATTATTATAACATTATTTTTGTATGACCTTGTAAATTGTGTCTGTAAATGTGAAGGCAACTTAAGTGTTGTTTTGTTATTCTTTTTGACTACAGTAATGTCTGAAACTATCAATTTGGGGAAAGAACATTGTTTTGAGGTAGTTTGTTGGTGTATTTCCGCTCAAAGATGCCAATAAAACTAAATCTTCTCATTGAATAGGCATTACTTCCCGCGGGTAGAATAGACCTACTGCCAGTACTCTCCATGCATTATGCATGTTGGAAGAGGCAACTAGATTTAAGTGGGGGCCTCTTCTCTTACCTTTTGTCTGTCAAGTTATTTTGTTCCCTCAGAAGAGGGGGAGGTTTTTCTTTGGAAGGAGGGAGGCATATAACTGATGGCCATCTCTCATTTGTTTACATTGCTTGACTTAAAAATACTATCAGGGTCACTACTCTTGCTATCTAAAAGGACTAAGTACTTTTATACACAAAGGGCATTATAAAATCCTGGGGGTCTTTCTGGTGCATGTTTTGGGGCTTAATGGCCATCGTTATTTAGTATTTTTGTGTTTTTGAGGTAATTTTTTCTCCTCCACAATTCGTCTCTCCATTTACTTATATTTCTTATTAAATGTATTCAAATGCGCCTTTACCTCCTTAGCAACAGTTCTTTTCTAAAACTTACTTTTTCCATGGGCTCTGCGGTGACCCTAGTGACTAGTGGTTAACAGAGCCCCTTACTCCAAATAACTAACTTTTCACTAGGTATGATTAATTGATGCAGCAGCAAGTTTCTAGATATTATACTATTTGTACTACTTGGTTATCCTCATACATAAAGCTAAATATTTCAAGGGCATTCGAAGTTAGTATATATTCTTCAGCAAGGTTTGATACATGAAGTCTAATTAAATTTTTTGAATTACAAACTCTTTATATAAAATGGTCATTAAGACAAATAGCAGAGGATATAATGATTTTTAGTTTTATCTTAATGGTGTTCTGGTTAATCACAAAACTATCTGTGTTCAGTATTTGTAAATTTATGGCCTAAGTCATATTTTTACCATATCATTTATTTTTGAAAATTTTATGATACATTTTTAAAATTGCGATTTAATCATTTAATCGAATTAATCATCCATTAATTACATTTTACATGATTGCCCATATGCAAGGCTATGGTCTTCTCTGAGAGTGAGAGACTGGTGGCATTGTTGTGCATGTTGTTTGTTTCATATTAATTAAACTTTAAACCTACATGTATCTTCATCCTCTCTATAAATCTTTATGATACTGCAACTTATCACTTGTTAATATTTGACTTAAAACGGGGAATTATGAAGTACTATGTTTCATTTTTGAAGAACAATTGTCAGAGTCAGACATGTTGGTTGTGTCATTATGCTACGCATTTGGTTTTTATGAATAATATCTTTCCAAAATTGAGTTGTGAATTTTTCCATATGGGTTGTTTGTAAGTGTAAGCCTGAGGACCAGCATCAAGTACATAATTTTTCTTTCTGCAGAGGGATTCCATCCAGCTGATGACCAGCTGCACTACTCAGCTCCAAGAAGCTCCAAATCCAAATCATTTGCTTATGCTATGCATGAGGACCCCATGCAACATGCATACTCAGTTGGCTTGCCTATTGAGTGTAACATCTGTGGTGCCTCAGTCTTAGGGAAGACACAGTATGGGAAACACATGATGGACTTCCACCCAACACAGACAATTGACTATCCCTATGTATGTTCCAAGTGTGGAAAAGGTTTTTTTTCCTCCCAAGGTCTGGGACATCACAAGGAAACTCACAAAGAAAGGGCTTCGTGTCACATGTGTGATCTGACCTTCCGATACAGTAGAAATTTGAAAAGGCATATAGAACTGAACCATGGACAAAAGGAGTGTAGATACTGTAAAAAGTATTTCAAGACTGGGAATGAATTAAATACACATGCTTTATCCTGCTTTAAGTAAGCCTGTTTCAATCCAGGCCGGATTTAGTTTGTGTTTGAAACTGTTGACTCATTTCTTTTAGGAACATACTGCAGTCCTTCTTGATTGATATAATCACTGTTCCTTCTAGTTTTTATTTCCCTGTACCAAGTAGCGTCTTATCTTTTTGTTTTTCAGAACAAAATTATGTGGTAGAACATGACAATTTCCAAGCTTCTCGTCACCTCAATGGAAAATCTGCCTCTTGTAATAGTTCTTATATCAATGTCCAGCATCAAGATCAGGTCAGGTCAAAGCATGTTTCTTGCGTTCCAACCATGTGTCTTCTGTGCGGGATGGAGTGCCTAACTGCAGTGCTTTTTCAAAGACATGTTAACCAAAGCCACAAGGGTGCCAGAATTTTGCCTCACAATTGTCACATTTGTGGCATGGGTTTTTTACATAAACCATCATTAACCCAGCACTTTAATGTTCATGAAGACGTTCAGTACTCCTGCATTGTATGTGATGTCAAGTTCAAACACAAGAAAAATATAAAGCGTCACCTTGAAACTTCTCACAAGCTCAAAGAATGCCGCTACTGTCAAAAGAATTTTAGAATTGGAAAGAATTTCAAACACCATGTTTTTCTTTGTGAAAGGAAATAATTAGATTTTCTTGACGCTTTATCATTCACTGCTTTGTTTGGCTGTTGGTTTTTAAAAGTTGATTGTTGGCTTTATATTCATAAATTTTCCGTAAGGCATTGGCCAGTGGTTTTTATGCCTCTGATTTGTTTATATTTCAGGGGCTAGACCTGATTCAAGCCAAGAACATTCATTCATGACCACTACAGAGATTGAAGAGCTTAATAGATACACCAGTTTTGCTCATAGTGAACAAAGTTTTAAGTGCCAGTTTTGTGTCGTCCCTGTCAGGAATCGTAGTTACTACCAGAAACACTTAAACATATACCACCGTGAAAAGAGAGCACTTCCTTTTATTTGCTCTCAGTGCCAAAAAGGATTTTTCTCTCTGAGAGGCCTCGAGCATCACCTGGAAGCACACAAAGGAAGGCAGTTTGTGTGTTCCACTTGCGATGGTAGATTCCAACACAAGCACAATTTAAAGAGGCATGTTGAAAATGTTCACAATTTGAGGGAATGTCAAAGATGTAACAAACTTTTTCCTATGGGATATGATTACAACCAACATGTTTATTCTTGCTCGGCCATTGGTGCTAGTACTTGAGTTCCATGGAGACACAATATGTTGATCATATATACATTTTCTAGTCAATGCTTATGTTTAGATTTGTGTGAGCATTTGTATTGAGGTTATAATCGAGCCATCCCTTGATAACAATTAGCAATAACTTCAAGTGAAAAGTATTTTTCAAAGTCTGATAATAGGTCTTGTTTGATTTTTGTTCTTAGTGAAATGTCAAGGTCAGGTCAAATCAAAGCATGTTTCTTGCGGTCCAATCCAACCATGTGTCTTCTGTACGGGATGGAGTGCCTAACTGCAGTGCTTATTCAAAGACACGTTAACCAAAGCCACAAGGGTGCCAGAATTTTGCCTCACAATTGTCACATTTGTGGCATGGGTTTTTTGCACAAACCATCATTAACCCAGCACTTTAATGTTCATGAAGACGTTCAGTACTCCTGTATTGTATCTGATGTCAAGTTCAAACACAAGAAAAATATAAAGCGTCACCTCGAAACTTCTCACAAGCTCAAAGAATGTCGCTACTGTCAAAAGAATTTTAGAATTGGAAAGAATTTCAAACACCATGTTTTTCTTTGTGAAAGGAAATAATTAGA
>JASKDV010185502.1:0-21388 GCA_032466395.1 Aegires albopunctatus
GATTTAAGAATTCCTTATCTTTAATGTAATAATGGTGAGTTCTGTTCTCTATATCATCTGGTGATGTATGAAAGAGACATGAAATCAATCTGCTTTAAAAATGACTTTAGGACTTCCTGTAACTTATTCGTCATTGCACCATACTTGGAAATGGTAAGGTATAAAAAAGCAGGAAAATCATAATTTGATGATAAAATAGAGAAATTGCTAGATCTAACAAAAAGGAAATGGGATACAATAACTAGAAAATATGTGTGACCATAGTTAGAAACATTTCTCCTCCTCCTCCTCAGACACGCTCATCAGAGTCCAGGGAATGCTGTATGTAGTATTGGCTAATTGCTGTAAGTACTCGGTCCAGGTGAATGATGTAGCTTTCTATATCAGCCAAGAGAGCCTGCTCAAACTGACGTAATGCAACTTGGGTGACATTGTCTGGATCGGTTGTATCACTGCAGTGGAGATGGGTAACGAACACTTCTCTGTATGGTAACGCTTTCACAGCCACCTGAATAGAGATGTAATGAAGTCCACATAATTATTTATAACTGTTGGCCATATAAAAGTCATTTTGACAAAGCGCTAATAACCAAAACATAACGGTGCTATACAATGACTATTTTACACTCCTGACCAACAGCAACACAAAACACAATAAGACAAAGTTGCAGCCTGTTAGGAGTGGTTATATTATTCAGACATAGACAACATTGTTTTAAGAGGCAGATACTCATTCACATCTGAGTCAAGTGAAGTAAGCAGAACAGTCTCACCCAAAGATACATTGCTAATGACCAGTGTTATCAATTAAATTTGCGCCTCATGGGTTTGATCCCACCATGTCACCCAGCCAAATGGTGTCAGTGATAAGTGCTACTGGGGAGTTGTTTAAATTCTTAACAAAGAGGTCATTGGCACCCCAAATAGTGTTGACTGATCATTCATTCAAAATTAATCTCTTCACGAATAGTCCTCTCTATTCACATATGTGACCTGATTTTTCAAAGCAGAACATAAATTGCAAGGGTAACTTTGAGCTAAAGCAGTTCAAAAATAAAAAAGTCTCAATCAATACCAGATTTAGTGAGGCTCTGAACAATCAAATGTTTTATCTTTCAAAAAATCTATGTGATATGTTTAAAATAAAAAATTATTGATAATGGTGGATATAAGGATCATTTTTGACGCCCCTTTCATCAAAATAATTTTCAGAAATCTCGCATTTTTAGAGTTAAATCAGAGACATAAGTTAAATACCTAGCTGAACCACAATGGTATAACAGAAAAGTAAGCCCATGTCTTTTCATATTAACCAACCATATGCCCTTTAAATTGCCTATGTTTGGTATGAAGGTGTGATCTTTCATAAGGAGTGACATCCCACTGAGTTGTAGTAACCCTTTTGTTAGAAACATGGATGGGCAAGTCTTGAATGGACCATAGATTTGATGTATATAATAGTAGTGTACAGCATCTTTGTGTAAGGCAGGGACAGGAGCTAAATTAAAACCAAATCAAGTAAAAGCAACTATGCTGGACAAGATACTCAACAGTCTGAATTGCCTATTGAACTGCTGTATAATAAACTTATGTAATAGTTGTGAAGCTGAGTTTCAATCACTAATTAGATATTGTCTCGTATACTAAATGTATGTCAAATCTGATGAAAATTGGTGAAATAGAAACAACGGTTACTTAGTGTTTGGTTATCCATCCGTAATCGAAATCAGTGAAAACAATTCTTAGTCGAAACCAGTGACAGCAGTTCTTTATCTTAGATCGCCATTTTCTCAAAACTTGGTTTTCCAAGCTGTCTCTATCATACTTGCCATATCTTTGTAATGGATGATCCAAACTTCATAAATTTAATATTGTATTCAAGTGCAGAATACAGGCTATATGTAACCCTTAAAATTGACATATGTTACTACTTGAACAAACAGGTCACATTCAGAGATATGCAAGATTACCAATTTTAACGCCTCATGATAAGAAAATACAATTGCAAACAAAAGCTAAAGAAAAAGTTATTATTTTACTTGTATAAAAATCTGACAGCATTATTTTCTTTGATTGATTATAGTTGTTGAATGTTATGAGAGTAATGGGGGAAATTATTACTTTTAAAGCACAGCTCATTTATAAATTAACCAAGTGATAAAATTACTGCCAAATGAACCTTGCAAGATGCAAGAATTAATCTACACTGCGCACCACTTATATCTACATCGCCATTATCGACTTTTCCCTTATATCGACATGCTTGATCAAGACACAATTTTTCTCCTCTTTACTGTCAATATATAGAGTTATCTATATTGACAACCTCTCTCTGCTTTTCTCTTATATCGATATGTAAATCTTCAAGCTTAATAGGCAAAACAGGCCCAATGTCAAAGATTTCACGTTATTGCCTCTCTCTCAAGTGCCTAATGCCTCCTGCTGACAATTATGGCATGTTACATCGCTTAGGAGTGACAAAGCCTTTGGTACCTCAGTGGCTGTGTAAGGAGAGGTGGGGGAGGGGGGAGGGAATTGAGGGCTCAGTAGCGGGCATGAATCTATGGTGTGATTGTTGTTGCATTGAAGTTTACCCATGTCCACTACTTTCGTGATATCAGGGTTTTCCTATACTGCCTTGTAAACAGCTAAGGGCTCTTTTACATGTGTATATTAAACACATGGGACCTCCGAGATTATAGTCTGTCTCCGATAGGACTTTGCACTCTTTATCCTAGCAACTTAAGGATAGTGGGGGGCAGAAGGAAACCAGGAAAAAAATATAAATTAAAAAATTGGATTTCAAATTCATGCCTGCACAGGCTTGAACCAAGGACCTTTGGCTTGGTAGGCGAGCACCTTAATCACTGATCTATCTCCCCATGTATGGTGTGACAAGTCACTGAGTGCCCTTAGTGTAGGATAGGGAGTGGCAAGGCTTAGGCCTTGTATAGCCTTGCAAGAGAATGATGCGTAGACAATCAGTGCTGAATCGCTAACGATTGGATAAGGCAGAATGGAAAGGAGAAGCTGCGTGCGTGTGCGTACATGCGCGATTTGGTACACACGACGGGACTAGCATGCACCCACGGTCCTTTAACTGTCCAGATGTGTGCAGAGAAAACGATTGTTTCATTCAACTGTTGCTAGCCTAAGCAATCACATCATTTGTAATCCCTGTGCCATGGGCGATTGCTTTCCATAAAGTAGGCCTATAGAACATTTTAATGCAATATAAAACATTGTTCATACATAAAAAGCATTTAAAAACAGATTTCCTTTATTTCGACTTTTTCTTGTATCGATATAAAATTTTTGGACCCTTGCATGTCGATATATCAGTAGTGCACTGTACTATTACACATATATAAAAATTCAAAACGTAGTGTATTTCAGAGGATCTGAGAAAGTACTTTAAAAAGATAAAAGGTAATGCTATCATTTTTCGATCAACTTCTAGGACCATATCTACATACCGCAAAAACACCCCGGACAACCCATCCATGATAATTTTTGAGGGTACGGTGATATGCATTGCTGGCACAGGTTGACAGCTCCAAGCTGCCAGAGCAAATTTCTCGTAGAAACTCACGTATAAATTCTAGACTCCTAAAGATGTAAAACATAAGAAAATTAATGAGATACCATTAGTATGACTAGAAAGTAATGGCAATGTTAAGTATTAGCTGGAAAATAATGTTACTAAAATGACAGCAGGGAACAAACTAATATTTTCTAAATATTTTCTAAGATTAATTCCAACTTATCACTCTTGACTAAAGACTAGTCACATGAGATAACCAAAGTTTAAAACTGTGACGATGTTGAATTAACTTCCCGCATTAATGCTTTTTCTATATAAATGTGACATGAGTTCAACAATGGAACTAGGTCATGAAATAAAAGTTATATAACAATTACTTGCATTTACCTGTTTATAACGACAGTATTGAGCTAATTTCCAATTAACTCTTGTTTGGACAATAATTTCATTGGACAAAGCTGATATAAATTGGTATGAGTTGAATTATCATTCCTCTTAAAACATATGTGTGACTCTCCAGGAAACCCCAACTTTGGACCACACCAGAGTTCTGTGTTTTCTTTTTTCATTCTAAAGAGCCATCATTTATGAACATTTTGTCTTTTATTTGAAGCCAATATCTCTAATAGTTTTTGAGTTATGGCTTTCTCAAGATGGTAGGAATGAAAAATTGGAAACTGATAAAAGGGCCATTTTGAGCTGAAATTTTCCTTTTATTGCCTTGAGATTAGGTGTTTTAAAAGTCAAAATAAAGCATTTATGAGTAGTTTTTGAACATAATATTCACATAGAGGAAAGATAAAAGGTTGTCAAAAGTAATTGTGACTTCATCTAAATTTTCATGTAAGACCCAAAATTTGACATTAATAAGCTCTATCTCAAAACAGTGAACTGCGTCTTCCGATGGGTTTTCCTAGAGCAACACACAAATATTAAAGTATCATAATGACTTAAATCAAATGGTATTGACATCATCAATGGTAAATGACAGAAACAATCAAAATGACAGACGTGATGAAATGACCGGGGAAAAAACAAAAACGAGGATAATAATAACTCAACCGGAATAAAGGCAACACATGTACATAACACGTGCGACATTTTGGGTTAAATAAAAAGCCTTTGTTAAGAAACAATTATATCGGGTGATTCATTAAAAAAAATAACTCAACTGTGAGCTAATGTCATTTCTAGCTCGATTCTCAAAATACTGTGACTTTTGACAGAATTATTTTCAATCATTTATCTCATGATGGTAGAAATTTCAGTTGTTTATCTTTGTTTGATAAAACGATACAGCGATTTTAAAATGCCGACTACGGAAATGCATTATCGAATGGTGCGACACACATAACGTTTGTTCGCATTGGTAAAGCACTGCTAAACACTTTCTGGAAAATTACCCGCCAGGAATCAAAACAGAATTCCGTTAGACCGATCTAGATCTAGATCTAGAACTAGACCTAAAATGGTTACTGCTGTGTTATGGTGACAAAATGTTTTAACCAGCGTCGACAAATTTATTTAATAAGGCGTGGAATTTCTTATCACAAAAGGTCTATTGCAATCATAGCTTACCATTTACTTTCGAGGTACTGAAAATTATGATAATAAGAGAATGTTAGGAAGAGTACCTAAGAAATAAATTTAGAGAACAACAGATCATCAATTAGCAGTTGGAAAAAAAAAAGGGTTACGAGCGGTTCCATTGAACACTGAAAATAGTGGAAATAAATTAAATGTGAAACGCCTTTTTGTTGTTTCTTTATTGTATTTTCAGACACGTTCCGCCAAGATGTTTGTACTTTCATAATTGCATGCATGATTATGATGAAAACTTCAGGAATTTTTCACTAATAAAAGTTGTTGCCAACCGTGAAATTTCATTAGATTTTTCTGATTCAACAGCAAATCATGTGCTCTCAAAATTGAGTTACTTTTTTATGAAGCACTCCATATAAACAGGGCTAGATAAAGGTTTTTAAACCGCAAAGTCCGAGTCTAATCCTGTAATCATTATTTTATAATTTGCTTCTTGGCAAAGGTTATTTAATCGAAACTTCTGATTTGTCTTGTTTTGTCTTTATTCCAGTTGAATTATTTTGTTCTTTTCTACTTGACTGTGGCTTTATATTTTCTTACGATGAACTGATTCAAATGATTCAAAGCTTTAGTTATTAAAATGTCCTTGGTCATGTAAGATGCTGCCAGTGAGGATTAATTAATTGGGACGTCCTCCACTTTGATGGAACGTGGGAAATGGTCTCGGACCCAAATAAAAAAATCAATAAATCTAATGTGAAAACGCCGCCAAGATGCATCACGTGGTGTAGCTTAAGCTATTTATATCTAGATGGTGTTTGTGATTTTAATGCCGTGACTTACACAAACTATTCAATTATAATAAAATGAACGTGTTAATGTGCTAACGTTGCTAAAATTATTGTAGAGGTCACGATGACATATATCTCATGCAATCATGTTGAATAATATCGAGGTCTGACACTGCCAATGATTGTAAGGAAAACGTGTTTTTACGACAGACTGAAAACGGTAAATAGCATTATTAAATTGCATTTGTCCCCCCTAATTATAGCGGGAGTGATCAATCTGATATTATGGATAGTTGATGCAGACACTTGAGTGACATTTATGGTTCACTGTAATTTAAAAAATCGATGATAGACCTCCATCTTAAAACAACAATAAGTATAAATAATATTATAAACTTATTGGTTTCTTGCTTACTTTCTTCATGACTCTTATCATTTACCTTGTATATGTTTCAATAAATGGTGTACTCACATTTTAATAAATTATAATAGATTTCATATCTCTGGGCCACCTATTCGATAAACCCTGGTGCGGTTTAAAGTGAGTCATGTCCGTTAGACGCTCCCCGATGGTCCATGGGTAACTTGGGGTGACTGCGTGGTCCGACTGTGTCCATCATTCGATGAGCACCGGATATGGCCAGATGGTTATACAATTAATTAGGTCCGATTGCATTGGCCATGCCAAGACGTGGCTGTCATTTTATGGGGTTGTTGTGAATGCGCCATGTTAGGATCACCTACGATATTAATATGTTTATTGGATCAGTATTTCTAAAAAAATTTGGAAGAGACTTCTCGTTTAATGTTTCGAAATTTGTATTTTAACCGGAAACAGGTTGAGAAGATTGGCCAAGATAGAGGACTCTGTAGGACTATTGATGGCGGCCTATGCTCCAAGAGGAGCGATGGTCATAAGTAAGTAAGTACGTACGAAATGTATCAACGATTATAGTTTGGTACACGCTTTTAAGGTTATAATATTATGTTATTGCGACTCATTACATGCTTATTATATTTTGTCATATTTCTCGTAAAGGTTCAATGCTTTCTTTGAAAGGTTTCTGATTCAATCAGATTACAAGTAAAATGGATAAACCAAAAGCTTATTCCGAGTACACATCATAGCATCTCTATTGCAAAGCGAACCAGCAATTCAATAAATATTTTATTTAAAAATAAATACAATTCCACTTATCCACCCCAGAAGGGAAACGAGCATGAGCCTCAGCCGTAAGAACAGCGCTGCAAACGTAGGCAATCCGTGTTAATAGCCTTGCCCAAGAGTTGAACACGGTGTCTCCAATGAGATTCGAACCCGCGACCTTTCGCATGCAAGTCCAACGGATTAACCGTTCGGCTACCTTTCGACTACGTCTATCTCTACCAAATGTCTACGTCTTAAATCACGTTATTGGATTGTCACCATCATGGTTTGTATCCTGTTTTTAACCTTACGAAATGTTAAAGTCGAGTAAAACTACTAATAAAACAATAGTGTAGAAAATTACCAACCTACCCCGACCTCTATCTTTCCTCGTCAAATTAACTGATTTCTCAGCTTTGACTGCTTTCTGCTTTTGTTATTCGTTATGTAAGTGTCTTCTAGACTTTTAAGTTTTTTCCGCTTTCCTTATTCGTTATGTAAGTGTCTTCCAGACTTTTATGTTCTTTCCACTTTCCTTATTTGTTATGTAAGTGTCTTCAAGATTTTTAAGTTCTTTGCTTTTTCCTTATTTGTTATGTAAGTGTCTTGTAGACTTTTAAGTTCTTTCCACTTTCCTTATTCGTTATTCAAGTGTCTTCCAAACATGTAAGTTCTTTTCACTTTCCTTATTCGTTATATAAGTGTCTTCCAGACATTTAAGTTCTTTCCACTTTCTTTATTCGTTATGTAAGTGTCTTCCGGACTTTCTCTTTCCACTTTCCTTATTCCTTACATAAGTGTCTTCCAGACTTTTAAGTTCTTTCCACTTTCCTTATTCGATATGTAAGCGTCTTCTAGACTTTTAGGTTCTTTCCACTTTCTATATTCGTTATGTAAGTGTCTTCCAGATTTTTAAGTTCTTTCCACTTTCTTTATTCGTCATTATTCCAGACTTTTAAGTTCTTTCCACTTTCCTTAATCGTTATGTAAGTGTCTTCCAGACTTTTAGTTTCTTTCCACTTTCCTTATTCGTTATGTAAGTGTCTTCCAGACTTTTAAGTTCTTTCCACTTTCCTTATTTGTTATGTAAGTGTCTTCCAGACTTTTAAGTTCTTTCCACTTTCCTTATTCTTTATGTAAGTGTCTTGTAGACTGTTAAGTTCTTTCCACTTTCCTTATTCGTTATGTAAGTGTCTTCTAGACCTTTAGGTTCTTTCCACTTTCTTTATTCGTTATGTGAGTGTCTTCCACATTTTTAAGTTCTTTCCGCTTTCTTTATTCGTTATTATTCAAGACTTTTAAGTTCTTTCCATTTTTTCCTTATTCATAATGTAAGTGTCTTCCAGACCTTTAGTTTCTTTCCACTTTCCTTATTCGTTATGTAAGTGTCTTCTAGACCTTTTTGTTCTTTCCACTTTCTTTATTCGTTATATGAGTGTCTTCCAGATTTTTAAGTTCTTTTCACTTTCCTTCATTCGTTATGTAAGTGTCTTCCAGACTTTCTAGTTCTTTCCCATTTCCTTATTCGTTATGTAAGTGTCTTCCAGGCCTTTAAGTTCTTTCCACTTTCCTTTTCGTTATGTAAGTGTTTTCCAGACTTTTAAGTTCTTTCCACTTTCCTTTTTCATAATGTAAGTGTCTTCCAGACCTTTAGTTTTTTTCCACTTTCCTTATTCGTTATGTAAGTGTCTTCCAGACTTAAGTTCTTTTCATTTTCCTTATTCGTTATGTACGTGTCTTCCAGACTTTCAAGTTCTTTCCCATTTCCTTATTCGTTATGTAAGTGTCTTTCAGGCTTTTAAGTTCTTTCCACTTTCCTTTTCGTTATGCAAGTGTCTTCCAGACATTTAAGTTCTTTCCACTTTCCTTATTCGATATGTAAGTGTCTTCTAGACTTTTAGGTTCTTTCCACTTTCTTTATTCGTTATGTAAGTGTCTTCCAGATTTTTAAGTTCTTTCCACTTTCTTTATTCGTTATTATTCCAGACTTTTAAGTTCTTTCCACTTTCCTTATTCGTTATGTAAGTGTCTTCCAGACTTTTAAGTTCTTTTAACTTTCCTTATTCGTTATGTAAGTGTCTTCTAGACTTTTAAGTTCTTTCCGCTTTCCTTATTCGGTATGTAAGTGTCTTCCAGACTTTTAAGTTCTTTCCACTTTCCTTATTCATTATTATTCCAGACTTTTAAGTTCTTTCCGCTTTCCTTATTCGTTATTCAAGTGTCTTCCAAACATGTAAGTTCTTTTCACTTTCCTTATTCGTTATCTAAGTGTCTTCCAGACATTTAAGTTCTTTCCACTTTCTTTATTCGTTATGTAAGTGTCTTCCAGACATTTATGTTCTTAGCACTTGGTCGAAACTGTTCCATTTCTTGTTGTTGTGATGGTAGTTCAGTCCGGTGTTGGGCATTATATTCAAAGTCGTTGGTAAAGAGTGCTTGGGAGATTAATAATTGTTTAATTCAAATATTAACAATAATAAAATGAAATTACTTTATTTCATTCACAATTGGAAATTCATTTTGCAATTGTATACATGTAATGAAATCAATCGTACATTTGCAATCATTAAATGATGCAATAATTATTGTACACAATAATGAAACTAAATTAATACAATAAATTTCACAACGTCATAGTTGGTCGCCGCAGTACAGTGTCCTGTGTGTTAGAAAATCGGTACTCATTTACACACCTGAGTCGAAATACTTATAAACTCAAATCTCTACTCATTGTCGGTATGTAAAATTGTCAAATTGAAGCTATTTAAGGCCCTACTTCTTTCCATTCTTCTATAATATGGGTGTGAAAGTTGGACCATTTCAGCAGAGTCAACGCGGCGATTACAATCCTTTGAATTCAAAAGCTATAGGCGTATCTTGGGAATGAATACTTGAAAAAGCCGTCTAACAAATGAGTGTGTCCTGAACCAAATAACCCATATTTGTTTGTGGGACACAAGAACCGCTACTGACCGTGATACGACGTAGAAAGCTAGCATGGTATGGACACGTATCACGGCACAATACGCTACAAAGAGGCAGGAAAAGGGGTAAACAGGCTAAATGTTGGCTGGACAATATAAAAGACTGGACCAGACTCGACAGCCCAACCGTATAAAACGAGCAGAAGACCGTGATGGCTGGAGAGCTTTGACCATAAAATCACCCCTCGTGTCTCCTCTACGCCAGCCCCGGTCAGCAGAATGAGGTGAGGAAGTATGTAAATTTAAATATATTTTTTAACATAATTAAGATATAAATAAATACGCCCTGCAATGATGTATGGTCTAGAGAAGTGCCTCTATCAAATGGGCAAGAAGTAGAGTTGGAGGTAGCTGAGATGAAGATGTTACGTTTATCGGTGGGAGTAACGAGGCTGGACAAGGTCAGAAATGAGCACATTAGAGAAAAGATCCAAGTGAGCAGATTTAGAGAAATAATCGAGATTGAGATGATTTGGGCATGTCCAGAGGAGGGAGGAAGTGAACATTGGCATAAAAATGTTAAGGATGGAAATACCAGGTAGGAGGAGAAGCGGAAGACCAAACAGAAGGTATATGGACGGAACAAAGGAAGATGTGGTGTCAACTGGATTACGAGAGAGAAATGCGTTGAACCGGACAAATTGAAGAAGGCTGATCCGCTGTGACGACCCCTAATGGAAAAAGTCGAAAGAAGAAGAAGAAGATATCAATAAATACATTAATAAACCCTTTGAAGAGGCTCGGGTAATCTGTAAAGGTTTTTAAATGGTTGTTATTGGCCTTCCTTTGTAATTTTCGATGTTAGTGTTTGCGTTGTAAAACTGAAGTAAACGTAACCAATTATCTCATCCAACTTAATTATCGAAACGATGTAGTATGTCTGTGTGTGATAAACTAATCGATCGTTCGATACACAGATGACGGTTAAGCAGCGCCTGATAGTATTTTCCCTGGAACAATGCTGTTCCAATTATTCAGCATTTCACAGTATATTCTTGTTGTAATATTATTCCGGTGATTCCACGATGTCTATGAAACATTTAAAGTGTTCTTGTCACTATAGCCTTCAATTAGAATGGAAGACGTATCATTAAAATATCAGGCAGATGGCTACATTGCGTTTGACGATAATTTACAAGGTTGTCTCCCTTCCACTACCATTTCTAAAAGGTCGTCAATTATAACTGTTTTTATTTTCACTGCGGACAAATTTGAAGTTTAAATTGTATATCAGTAACATTATATCTGTTATCATCTATAATCAAGGATTTTCACGATTTAACACTAAATGTTTAATAATCTATTTCGTTAAAAAGCATATTATATGCTGAATTTCGAAACTACGTGATAAACTATGTTGTATTCTTATCTAATGATGTTTTGAGGCAGTGAAAGGTCACTTTAACCCATGGAAACCCCCTAGATATGACAAGGTACATTATAATTATATTATGGCTTATATGAACTAATAATATAATGTATAATGACAATTTATTGTTTAAAATAAAAGAACAAGAAATAAAATCAGAAAATGTGATGGGATTATGTAAGCTATATTTTTTATAGATAGAAAAATCAAGTTAAAGAAATCATAATTCATATTCAACTACATTCATCATCGTTTTGCAATATGTGTTATGAAAAGTTCTCTCCGCGCTCCTGCTTCTCTTTCTCTTCCTCTTTTTCCTTCTTCTTCTTCTTCTCCTTCTTCTTCTCCTTCTTCTTCTTTTCCCCCTTTTCATTCTCCTTCTCCTTCTTCTTCTTTTCCTCCTTTTCCTTTTTTTTCTCTTTTTTCTTCTTCTTTTCCTCCCTTTTCTTTTATTTCTCCTTCTCCTTCTTCTTCTTTTATTTCTCCTTCTCCTTCTTCTTCTTTTCCTCCTTTTCCTTTTCCTTCTCCTTCTCCTTCTTCTTCTTCTTTTCCTCCTTTTCCTTCTCCTTCTTCTTCTTCTTCTTTTCTCCTTTTCCTTCTCCTTCTCCTTCTATCTCCTTCTTCTTTTTATTATTATTATTGGGTTTTTGGAGATGTTTTGTTTATTGTTTTGTGAGTATGGGTAGGGATAAGGGAATGGGGGGGGGGGGGGGGGTTGCCAAACTTTTTTGCGGCTCTGTTTTCATTTGTTATATTATTTTTTTCAAGAAAAGTCTTGTAATTGCAGAAGAATGAATGATTGTCCATTGGAAGGAAACTGCCTTACAAAATGTTTAGAACCTTTTGAAATTTAAGCCCAAGAAATCAAGAAGTCTTACTCTAGCTAAAGGCAAGATTGCAGAAGATAAAACATTCGTGACAGGAAATCAGCGCATACTAACAGTATCTGAAGAACTAATGAAAAAGTTTGGGAAGATGGTACGACTCCTCTCTGAAAGACCCGAAAAGAGCAGAAAAAAACAGAGGAAACCCTGTTATCCGGACTCAAACTGATTGACAAATGTGGTCTGAGCGGCAAACTCAATCTGTGGATCTTCCACTTCATCATCATGCAAAAATTGCTCTGACCCTTGCTGATGTATGAGATAGCATCCTTGAGAGTTAAGAAACTCAGAGCAACCATCAACAAATACGCCAGAAAATGGCTTGGGTTGCCAAAGTGTCTATTAGATGTTGCCCTCTACTGCCGACAAGGAAAGCTTACACTACCATTGAGGCCAATAACAGAAGAATATAGAGTTGGCAAGGCACGACTGTTGCTCATGTACCAAAGCTCCTGTGACAATGCTGTAAAATCCACAGAATCATCCAATCCGTAGTGGCAGAAAATGTAACCCAAAGGAGACCCTACAAGATGCTGTGGACATGCTCAAATTGAAAGAGGTTATGGGTCACACGCAGCATGATCGGAAAGGATTTGGTAAACAGGTGCGAAAGAGGCGAGGAACATGGTGTTGACTGAAATCAGGGTCAACGAAGACAAGAAAAGAGAGCCAAATGCAGTGCAGCAACCCCAACAAAGCCAGTGGACAACGTGGGAAGATGTCGTACAAAGTTCCTCACATGGCAAGAGATATGGAACATGGCTCCACTGAAGTTGAGTTTCATCATCCGAGCGACATAATATAATATGATCTCCTACCATGAACAAGAGCCAACTTAATAAGATGATGGAAAGAGAGTGAAAATGCCCTCTCTGTGGAGGCTATGAGACGCTAAAGGACATTCTCTACTGATACACAGTTGCTCTCTCATCACGTTGATACACATTGTCATGGAGACACAACAGGGAACTACAATGTTTCACTGAAGTGATGCTGAGTGCGATAAAACCATCTGAGACCGATACAGAGCTAACGAAGTAAAGCTTCTTTCTTCAAGAAGGCACAAAGAAGGCGTCACAAATTGAAACTAACACGGAAAGACCTGGCATGTTGGATGGCATTGATGATTGGAAGTTTTCCACAGATCTTCCCAATCAAAATTCATACCCGCCAGAAATCAAACAGACAAAGGCTCGGCCAGATTTGGTGGTTTACTCAAGATCAGCAAAAATGTTCATCCTCATTGAACCCACTGTTCCACACGAAAATAACATCGAAGAACAACACGAATACAAAATAGCAAATTATGAGAGACTGAGAACAGAACTGTCAAACACTGGCCGTAAGGTTCTTCGCGGTGGAGATGGGTTCTAGAGGAATTCTGGCAAGTTCAATGTATACCTTACTCAGACAGCTCAACCTCAAACCAAAGGCACCGAACAAAGCAGTGAGGAACATCAGAACGATCACAGAAAACTCCTCTTGTTGTATATGCCAAAGACGAAGCGATCCGGAATGGATATCAGTCTAAAAATAGACGGAGGGAATTCCCCAAGTGAGAATAGAAAAGCCACCGCAACAATAAAGGGAGATACATCCACATATGTGATTGTGACTCCGGTGACGAAGTGCATAAGAGCGGCGGACAGAAATAAATTCAAAAAGTGGCTGAATCCAATGGTGCGGGTTCGAATCCCAATAACGACAACAACTGTGGAAAAATTCGATCAAAGGCAGTATTGGGGCACTGAGAGTCATGATCTCGGTGTGGCCTGGCCTCCCAAGGGTGTAAGAAGTTTAAGGCCGAGACACCTGCTCGAAAGAGGTTCTCATCTCTGAAGACCCAATATTGCCTCGCTCTGTAAATAATTTGCACAAACTAGGCTTATCTAGCTGAGATCTATCTCCGTTCGTAGAACGGGGCTATCCAGCTAGTATTATTAATACTAATCGAATGTATTGATATCCAAATGAAAGACCATTGTCAAAGGGAAGTGATTTACTTCATAAAGCTTTCTAGTGTAAAAACACAGTTATCCCCCGTATCCTCATCCCATCGGATGTCATTATTTCCTAATTGAGATCATGACTGTTAAAATGTTCTTCCACGATTCTAATATATGACCTGTTGCTTGTCTGGTCTCTCTAATCCGGACTTCTATATTTTGTTTTTATAATTTCTTAGTATTCCCTAATCCGGAAAATTCTATAATCCGAACAAATTACCGGGAACAGGGGTGTTTGGATTGGAGATTCCACACTGCAGGGTCATTTGTGGCCATAGATGCCTTATTTAATTTTAATGCAGGACATAGGATTATACCTCAGACTAACTGATTTCTGGTGTTATATTGATAAAACGTCGTTAAACCTATGGACACGCAAATAAAAGTTTACCGAAGTCGGAGATGTGACACGCTATTTAATTTGTATTTAAAAGCTCGACTGATTGAGTCATCGGTACTCTATATCTTGCACAATGATTCAGTGTCTCCGTTTGTATTTCACTTCTGCTTTGAATATCGAGTGTAGTGCGTTGTGATTACATCAAAAGTATGGAGCACAGCTAAAGCTACATGTATGACTTTGTTTCTTAGGTGATTTTTTCAGATCGCTTGATTATTCACCTGTCAATAATCAATGCTTAAAATTAATACAGAATGACTGAATATCATTTTTCATTAATGAATTGTGTGTTTATGTAATGTTTAATTCATATTTTATTGCATCTACCAATTTTTAATTTCATTATTTCATAATTTCAAAGAATCAAGCTATATGTACTTTGTGCTGAAATCTGTATCAAGATAATACTGAAATGTCGTTTCCATGACAATATATAATTTCACTAGAGAGTTTGATGCTATTTATTATTTCATCGACTACAAGATAAATTTAGTGACGAAGAGGAAATGATCATGAATATATTATTGCTGGTTGCCACTTGTTGCCAGTAAAGGTCACGCTGTCTTCAAACAATGACCGCTTCTTCATAAAGTTCGATGACCATTTTTAAAAAAACAAACACAACATACACGGCAAGATGTGCTTGTTAAACTATATGACATACATCTTCGAAAGAATATTTCAAAAGTCTTCATTGATTTTGCCACTAAAAAACCCTATGAACGATTAATGGTATAAAATCGAAGGCTATAAGTCTCTAAAGGTCAGTGAACTCGTGGCCCTATAACATGTATATTATGAATGATAATCTATATTTTGGTTTGATATTATCAAACAAACCTTTTCGAAAAATAAACGAAACAAACAAAATTTATACGAAGTGCGTAACTTGACAAGAAGCGAATTTGCAATCCAAATGTGACGCGGACTCCCTTCTACAAAACAAAGTGTTTCAGTCAGCGAACTTCAAAATAAACTACGTAAAAGTAGCGCTTATATTATATATAGCACATCTTTCCAGCAGCGTAGACGTGCACAAATTCTTTAGCCATGACTGTTACACACTTTCTTGACCGACAGCAACATAAAGCACATAGGAAAAGACTTGCAGTGAGTTAATCGCGATTACAATATTCGAATAAGGACAACGCTGTATTAATGGCCAGTATTCATTCACGCATGAGTCGAGGGAGGTAAGAGGGACAAAGTGTCTTACCTAAGGACTCATCGCCAATGTCAATTATCCGTGGTTATCGAGAAATTATGCTCAAATCGGGATTCGATCCCACCATTTACCCAGCCAACCGCCGTCGGTGATAAGTGTTGCCTGGCCTGCTGTAGTGTTCCCGTTTATGAATGGTGGTTTTTGTTTTTGTTTTGTTTTTGTTTTTGTTTTGATTTTTAAACTATTCCCTTCGTAAGTCGTAATACAAATTGAAAACATGCTTTCAATTTCGGTTTTATAGAAAAGAGTTGCACGTGTTTTATCGATTTTGAAGAGATCTTATTTTCAAAGAATAGTTTTACATTGATTATCCACTTTCTTCGCTCTGCTAATCACAAAATCGATAACCACTATTTATAACTTATTACTTAATATTATGTTCTCCACAGAGCTTTGGACAACTTATCAATACGTAATAATTTAAAGTGGATTTCATTTTTCTTTTTGTTAAAAAAAAACAAAAACAAATTCGGAGCGAAGGAAATAGATACCAGAGATTAATTTGATTTGTTATCAAGCTCATCTTTCAGTTTGGATAGATAAGAATAACTTTATTGTCCAAAAGGCACGTCTTTTTGTTGTAACAGCCTTAAATCCTTTTTTATATATAGTACTTCTCATACTATACATCCATTCAAAGTAGGCCAGACAATTGCCGGAAATGTACCAAAATGAACCATGACGTCACTCTACTGTTTGCTCTTATCTTCGTATTCCCCTTGCTAAGTAATGCACGCAAGCGTGGCAAATTATCGATTCAAAAAAAAAAAAACCAATTCGCACACTCGTGGTGCGCAAGCAGTCTGTCTCACCGTTGAACGGGGATAGCTGAACGCGCGACATCGGTTATGGCTTGTTCATTAGGAGACTATAACGAGCGGTGACAGACGACACCGTTAATTGAACGTTTCATTTGAGTCTTCGGCTATTTTTATTGCTAAGTAGGCTATCAAAGTTGGAACGTTGCATTTTTCATTCAGTGGACATCGTGATTTTATTTCGATCGTTGTACAGCAAATGGACCATCGATTCGGAAAACTGAACACAGCAACACTGACGTTTGCAACACATTTATCGTTGTGTCGTCTGCTTCGGAATTCTCAAACTGCAGGTGAGGACAATAATATTTGAGATTTATGATAGTGGAAGGGGGAGGGGGAAAAGGAGGGAGGGGGGGGGGAGGCATATATCTCTTTGCTGAAGTTAACGTCGTGTTGTTTAACGTTGGTCACTTAGAGACGAAAAAAGCATGTTAGTATATGAAAAAATGGGGAAGCTGGAGAGAGGTGGTGGCGGTGATCTCTCCTTATACAGGACTGTCAACGTTTAAAATATAAAGTTGACCGATTTTTTTTTTCATCATGCAGTGTTTGTGTGCGAAGATGCGCGCGTGTTGTGTGTGGTTAAGAGCATGAATAAAATCTGCATGATACATGTATTGTATTTCATCGTAATAAGCCATAATAAACTAGACTATTTCTCTGTAAATTTGAGAATATATTGGAAGAAATTAATGATATAGATATAGATCTAGATCTAGGCCAAACTGACTCACCTTTTATGCAAACTACACTTAGTAAGGCCAGTGTCACCCTCTTCTTACTTATATCTTCTTCTTTTTTTCGTTATTAGTACCTTGTTGATTGTTTTGTTTTGTTTTTCTTTGTTAATTGGGAGGGGATGGCTATGTTTTGTTTCTTCTTTATGTATTTGGGAGGGGGGGGGGGCGGCTTTTGATGGGAGTTTTATTGTATTTCTTATTTTACTACATTTTTTTTTATTTTTTTTTCGGTTGGGGAGAGAGGGATGTTATTTTTTATTGTTTGACTTATCAAACTTGACTTGTTATTTGATAATAACATTAACAACAACCACATAGCAAGACCAGTAATACGAAAACAAAAACAACACAAAAAGAACAAATAGCAACAACAATAAATTACAACAACCATAACATCAACACAGAAAGAACGACATCAAAAAATAGACTCAAAAAATATATTATCGGCCAAAAAAGAAAAAATAATGATAATAATTCTGTATAAAACCAATATGTCGCAATGTTGAATGAATAGCAATGCTGTCATTAAATTTTTAGACCTGAACAAGCGTTTCATGTTGAGATTCCACCTGTTGAAAACAATAAGTGAATATCGACCACACCCCTGCAGCGCTTGACTGGTGGGGACACAATGGCCCACTTGTTGATGCATATCAAAACACACTTTGATTATACCAACACACACTGACGTTGATCATACCAATACATACCTTAATTCATACCAACCAACACTTTGGTTCATACAAACATACGCTTTAATTCATACCAACACCTTTTTTGACTGATACCAACACACACATTAATTCATACCAACACACACTTTGATATCAACAAACACTCTGATTCATACCAACGCATACTTAATTCCTACCAAAACATACTTTAATTCATATCAACACACACTTTAATTCATATCAACACACACGTTTGATTCATACCAACACACACTCTGATTCATACCAACACACACTTTAATTCATACCAACACACACGTCTGATTCATATCAACACACACGTTTGATTCATACCAACACACTGATTCATATCAACACAGTGGACATGGGTAAAATTCAATACAACAACAACAACAACAACATATCAACACACACTCTGATTCATACCAACGCATACTTAATTCCTACCAAAACACACTTTAATTCATACCAACACACACTTTAATTCATATCAACACACACGTTTGACACATACCAACACACGCTTTGATAATATACCATACCAACACAAATTGTTACATTTTACTTATAATTAATATGCATAATATAAATAATTATATAGATCTAGACCCTGTGATATTTCCAGCGGCCTGTTACTACTCGATCTGTGTTGCATTGAAATAAATAAATCGTAATGCGCGTTGTTCTACACCGGCGTCAAAGACATGCAGTATATTATAAAATGTCTACGAAAACATCGCAATATGTTGCATTTTATTTGAATCTAGGAGTGATGCATGATTGAGTCAAATGAAATGAAGTATATATCTATGAAAACATTGGAATATAATACTGCGCTATATTTCAAGCCGAGAGTCTTCCGTGTATCAGCAGGCTTAGAGGGAGGTGTATTGATTACCAATGACAGTAGTAGGCTTAGATCAATGTATAACGTGCATATTTAAGCAAGTGGGAAAGGAGAAAAAAAAGTGAAATTTGTGATGATGGAGTCTGGTCTGGTTATATCATTTGGTTTTCTTGTACGTTCTAGGTCGGAACAGAGTTGTTCCGTGTGAATGCAGTTCGTTAGAAAAAAGGGGCATTTTTAACCCGTATTGGAATGCACGCTTTTCACTCATAATAGCTTGTGTTTTGTTTTTTACTTAAGATCGACAATACACAAAACATATAGGACAAGACTTGCAGCTTGATCGGCGCGAACGTGATTCTAGGACTCGGACCACGCTGATTTTACGGCAGGATACTCATTACAGTTCAGAGTCAAATGTAGGTACTTAAAGTAAATTTTCATACACGGGTGACTAAAAACCACGCCAAAAATTATGGGACGTTGTTCGGTCTCAGTACCTTTCAGTCCGTAGTACAGCTCTCTAGTCACTCTGTAATTGCCTTCTGATGTCAAGTTCGTTGCCTTAAATCAAAACTCCTGGAAGCGTCCAAAGCATAATAAGGAGATACAAGAGTTTTGATCTAAGACAGCCTGTTCATAATTTTTTTAGTTTTGTAAATCTGAAGACTAATTTTCTCATTTAAGTTTATTCTGCACAGGCCTCTTGTAAATAATCCTCTCCTATTTAAGACCCTTTTTGGTCACAGGCCACTGACTGGACGATAATGTTGTTTTTTGGTATCCACAATGATTTCTTTTACAGTGAATATAACGGACATTTCCGCTTGGATTGCATTTCCTAATGCATTATATAAAGGGGGGTAGAGGGACGGCGAAGAATGGTAATGGTAGAATTTAGATCCTAAGACATGTTTTTGAGATTTCTATCACAGGGAAATCTCTGTCCCTCTTTCTCACATTTTTAAAGTCACCTTCAGGTCGACCATAGGTTTAAATTGTAACAGATCACACTCTCACTGTCTAAAAGAAATGATACCACACAAAGGAATTCTTGATTTCATGACACGAAATACTGGTAAGCTAAGTTTTCCGTTTATAAGGGGCCGCATGTAGAAGATAAAGTTTATCGAGATGTTTGGGTTATGAATAGAATAATGATCATTAATAGTTTATTGTGGTCGATGAATACAGTTTCTGGTAAGAAAAAAACTAAGAACACACCCCAAATTGTATTTCCACCTTTAAAAAAATTCCATTCGGTCATTTATCGAAATATTGTTGATTGCGAAACGCTCTTCCATTTCGTGGAACTTCGCTGTGTAAGCTGTACGCTCTTTTCTATTTTTTCTTCTTATTTTTTTTTCCTTCCTAAATTTACAATCGGGTCGAAAGCAAGCTGCAACCAGAATAGTATGACATCGACACTACTGGGAGATTATTTTGTCAGATATGCAGGACTGCATTTAAACAATCCCCAAAGTGGCATGGTATATCAGATCGGGTATAACTTAATATTATGGTTTTTTACTGGGTTCAGTAACCAAACAAACTAGAACTACGGAAAGATAGAATGAACCTATCCGAAATAGCGTGTGCTGATTGATCTGTGTCAAGTAATGTCTTTGTTGGTCAGGGTACACTGATTCTATGAGAGTTAATCAGCCATGACGAAGAAAGTATTATTTTCCCCACTGGTTCAATTCAATCCTACCTATCTTTTCTTAAGATAAGGTAAAGTTATTTTTTGAAGTTTTAGTATCTTGGTTTGAAAACCTTGTTTAGGCCTTCATGACATTCCTGCCTTGCAAGTAAGTGTTCGTTGATCATTTTAATAATTTTTATTTCTCGATTTGTCTCTCTCTCTCTGTCTCTCTGTCTCTGTCTCTGTCTCTCTCTGTCTCTCTCTGTCTCTCTGTGTCTGTCTCTGTCTCTCTCTGTCCGTCTCTGCCTGTCTGTCTCTGTCTGTGTCTGTCTCTGTCTCTCTCTGTCTCGGTATGTCTCTCTGTGTGTCTCTGTCTCTCACTGTCTGTCTCTGCCTGTCTGTCTCTGTCTCTGTCTCTGTCTCTCTCTGTCTCTGTCTCTCTGTGTCTCTCTGTGTCTGTCTCTGTCTCTCTCTGTCTGTCTCTGTCTGTGTCTGTGTCTCTATCTGTCTCTGTCTCTATCTGTCTATCTGTCTGTCTCTCTGTCTGTCTCTCTTTCTCATTATGTCTCTGTGTCTCTGTCTGTCTCTGCCTCTGTCTCTGTCTCTTTCTGTCTCACTCTATCGGTCTCTGTCTCTCTCTGTCTCTGTCTCTCTTGCTGTCTCTGTCTCTGTCTCTTTCTCTGTCTGTCTGTCTGTCTGTCTCTCTCTCTCTCTCTCTCTCTCTCTCTCTCTCTCTCTCTCTCTCTCT
>JASKDV010185503.1:0-12075 GCA_032466395.1 Aegires albopunctatus
TCTCTCTCCCTCTCTCTCTCTCTC
The DNA here is from genome assembly GCA_032466395.1 of Aegires albopunctatus. NCBI lineage: Eukaryota > Metazoa > Mollusca > Gastropoda > Nudibranchia > Aegiretidae > Aegires > Aegires albopunctatus. The sequence goes on from JASKDV010185503.1 coordinate 25, forward strand.
TCTCTCTCTCTCTCTCTCTCTCTCTCTCTCTCTCTCTCTCTCTCTCTCTCTATGAGTATGTATGTGTGAATTCGGTGGTTTTTCTCCGCCTTTAGCATTTATTGTAGTGACCAAGGGGTTAAAACAGTTCAAACAAGAGTAACTCCAACAGCTCCTCCTACCAACACTGGTCGGCTAGGTGAATTGGTGGGATCGCATCCCGCAAGACGCACAATTTTCTCAATAGCCACAGTTAGTTGGCAGTGTGTCATTAGATAAGACACTTTGTCCCATCTACCTCACTCAACTGATCATTAGACAGCAATGTCCATGTCCGAAAATTTTATTGGCGCCTACCAGGCTGCCAGTCCAATGTGTTCTGTGAGGCTGTCATCCAGCCCAGGAGAAGTAAAAAGATATTGTAAAATGCTTAGAGGCTAAGGTTCCTTGACAAATTGTGCTTTTATAAGTGGGCTCTTTCAAACTTTTAATTGTTATTACTTTGTTACCTTTTGAAACCTTGCTCACTTGCTGTCTTAAAGGATTGTATGGACTCTCAATTATAAGAATGGTGATGTTTTATCCCATTTTAATCTTGCACCACTGTTGACATTAAATCATTTTAATAATCACAGGTAATAATGTGCTCTTGCTCTGTTTTTCAAAGGGCATTTGTTTTTAGTTTTTTATCTTGCTAGTTCTTTTCTTTTGACTGAGGATCTTTAATTTCAACATTTTCCTCTTGTCATTTCCTAATGTAACAGGCATTTGGAGAAATTCGACACACAGGACTCGGCAAATGCGTTGGGTCAGGCTCAGACAATAAGCTACACTTACAGCCATGTGACCATACCAGTCCAAACCAACAGTGGGAATTCAACGAAATTTATACCTGGAAAGATTGATATGAATCATCTCACGGAATTAATGATTTTTGAAAAATGTCTCAGTTTCAATTTTACTTTCGTTATTTTATTTTTTTTTCACAATTAAAGAAAGTTGTCTTGCCAAAATGTGACCATTTTGAATAAAGTCTCATCGTAGTTTAATCATGATATATATATATATATGTATGTGGATGTCATTGGATAGCAATATTGGGAAAAAATTGATTTACTTATTTTACTATCATTATTCAATGAATATTGATTGATATTGATGTTAGGTCGGAATTGGTTCACTTTCATGTTATGTATGATTGAAATGAAACCTATTTGATTATTATCGATTTACTATGCTATGATAATGAACATTCATTTTTTACATGCAATTGTTGTAATATCATAATTGTTTTTCCAGTATTTTCACATATTTTCCATACACATTAATGTCAATTGATGAGAATCAATAATTTCTGCAAATATTTCATGAAAATGATTCACAGGTAGTTGATGTTAATTAATTATTACTGCAATTATTTAATGTATCATTTATACGATTATTCCATGAAAATGCATTTACAGTTAGTCAATGAAAATTGGCTATATCTGATATAATTGCATGGAAATTGATTCACTGTCAAGCGTTAAAAGTCAATTATTTCTGCAATTTTCATGAAAATTGATTTTCAGTCAGTTGATGAACATTGATATGCCATTGTTCATGTTTCTTTCTCTCTACCTGAAAATCTATATCTTAAAGTGAGAAACTCCTGTGTATAACATATGTTACTACACCGTTTTCATTCATTTCATGGTTGGATCTACTATAACCAGAGTGTATCGCCTGTGATATTTATTATCATCCCCAAGTAAACATGACCAATTGTTGCTTCATATATCATCCCCTGCCAACTATTATTATATGATTAAAATATTGATTCTCTTCTCTACATGCCATATTATCATAATATGTCTCCTTTGATTTGTCATTTGTTAAAGACCCCATGATGATGTTCAAGTTTTAAAATTGGTTCTGTTTTGTTGTTTTCAGGAGGGGAGGGGGGTTGCTTTTTGCTTTTGTTTTTTAATATTGCTGTTGTGTTTTGTTTTGTTTTTATGTAACTTAAGGTTATTTTTAGGGGGTGATTGTTTTTATATTTTTTTAATGTTTTTTAGGGAATTTAAGTACAACTATCTCATTTATGCTTTTGAAATAATATATTAATAAACATTCTTTTGAAATGAACAAAAAGATATATGTGGTATATAAAAAATATATATATATATATATATATCAATATATTAATAAACTCTGCAAAAGGAGATATATCTTACCACACGATCACACACTGTGAATAAGGTGTTGCATCTAAACGCTAGATGTTGATAATGGAAATCACTTGTATTTTTAATCTTTGATATTATTTATACTAATACAATGTGAAGTAACCATTATCATTATGTTTTTTATACTGAAAGATAGGAATTCCCTTCTCCGACCATTTTCTAAGCAGCCAAAATTATTAGTCCAATATTTAACAACAGGCTAATTCTTACAGGGTTGATATAATATGAAATTGTAATTGTAAGATAATTCATAATTCTCGGACTTTGTTTTCAAATTCAATTTTCAACGCAAAATGCCATAAGGTAAGGTTCTCCTTTTCATTAGACCTACTCTTATTTTTTAATTATTTAAATTTAGCTGCCACGGGTAAAGTATAAAGAGAGGCCCTGTTAAAGATGTTACATTTTTAAGTGTGTAGTGGCCTGCCTTTAATAGTAAACTGAAAAGTGTGGGTGATTATAATTTTTTAAAATTTGTTCAAAAATCAATTTTCTTAGTTATCTCCCCTGACCTTGGTCTGATTATGCTCCTTAATTCTATGAAGGTAACCTTGACCAAAAGTGGGCACACTCTCAATTTATGGAGTTACGCAAATAAAATGCTCATTGAAGAATTGAGCATAGATCAAACAGAATTCTCTATAGTTAAAGTAAGATATGACTAAGCCTGACCCTTTTCTTCGGTGCTTTTTCATTTTGTTTTATCTCCATGCTAGCTAACCCCTTGTCAGATGTGAGAACATCAATGAATGCCACCCATCAATTCTATCTGGTGACATCTTTCACTAAGTCTATCTATTGAACCAAACTCACCCTGATTCAATTTGTTTCAGAATTTTCCTCTACTTCCGTTCTTTCTTTTAATTAGCCTATCATCTTACTTTTTCTAGGGTTCTGAGATGGCCCTCTATGTTGACAGAACCCTTAATCTCCAAATAACTAACTATTGGCAGAAGAGATAGCAATAGCAAATCCTTGACCTCTCCGAAGACATCAAATTTATAGAATGGCTTTTGTCTTTTATTTATTTATTTTTGTCTTTTAGCTTTGCCAAAGTTATTTGTCCACAGGCATTACATTCTAATTAATGTTACTGTTATTATATTCAATAATGCATGTCAAGTAAGCCATTTTGAATTTGTTCAATGAATCGGTGAATGTATTTTGATTGAAATATAAGCTTAGTCATTATCATGTAGGGCAGCTGACAGAGGACTATAGCATTTGATTTTAGTAATGATCTATTTCTCTTTTACTTACAATTTTTAAATGCATGGTTAAAAGAATAGAGAGAAATGGAACTATGGCCATCGTTATCGATTGGTTAGAATGTGTTGTGGCTGTTGGCTTGATAAGTTGAGCTACCTCTAACATTGGTGGATGGTAGCTCTAGTCAATGCCACTTTGTCTTTGGCAAATTGATTTTTTTTCCTAGCCAAAATGATCTAAGAAAATGCATTTCCATGAATGTGGTCTTTATCTCCCATATTGGGTGATCCAAAGGGGATATCTTTAGACTGTATGTTGCTGAGTAAATTGGTTGATTCGTTAACATTTTAATACAGTACAAAACAGAACACATCTTTACACATTTTTCTTTGTTTTTAAATTCTTGGAGCCTCAGAATTCTCTGATTTTATGTGGGCATGTACATTTAAAGGTTATGTTTACTTTTGGTTCAGGGTGTAATTTTCAGTTTCTTTTAATTGAGTCATCCATTATTTTTGAGGGCTTTTTTTCTCTTTTAGTTATGATTTGTATTCAGGAATGAGTTTTTGGCATGTTATGGTTTTTTATTTGAATGAAATCTGGGACATGAATTTGTCCAGAATGTGTTAACTATTCAACCCCATAACAATATTTCATGACATTATGATGTAATTCTATTCTGTTGATCCAGCAATGAATAAATGGAAAGCTAGATCCCTTCAGATCTAGCAAAATTTAAGCAGATGTGGCAAGCAATGACCAACTACCGCATTATGTCTGATGCCTTGAAAAATATTAAGAAAGAGTCTCTTCTTCCGATTACCCAATGCTCAACAACGAGTATGGGAATGTGTCACTTTGAACCTTCTTCATTCAATAAGATGTTTAATTGTCACCATAACTCCACATCAACGTATCTTCACCTGTTAGCCATTTTGAGATGATCTGCTGTCACCCACTACATCACTCATTCGTACTTTCTTCCTTTTGCATTCCATTTCTTCATTCATTCATTTCATTCAATCCTCTCTGCGCCATCGGGTGCTTGAGGCCACAACAAGGATCGCCATTTTTCTCTATCGGCTGCCACTCAGGGTGCAGTTTGCAGGGTGAGGTCTTCGGACTTCAATTCTTTCTCCATTGTCCTTCTATATGTCTTCCTCATTTTCTTGTTCCCTGCGGAGTCCAGCTAAGCGCTATTCTTTGAATTGAATCCGTGGTCATCCTGAAGACATAGCCAAGCCACCTCTAATGCTTGCTCTGATGATGTCCGATATTGAGCACTTAGAACCAATGTGCTCAATTCCATTTCTTACATTTCTTTTTAAAAGTTACAGTGGAGTTTGTCAAACTATTTTTTACAATGGACAATTGAGATAAAGCAAAAAGCGAGCTAGATGACCATTTTGATAAACACAATTAACAGATCACATAACAAATATTGATAAGAAATATGAATTCTCACATAGAAGTCATAAAATTAAGACATAAGAATATAGCAATTTGAGAACATTTTTCCCTTTTGTTGGTATAGTGAGCCAAACGAATTTGCCAAGGGCTGCAGTTTGATGACCCCATTTCTTTATGGAAATGAAGATGTTTTATCTACACATACTTAATTCTTTATTCATGCTGTTGATAAATTGAAGATGATATTCCCCCCTTTATACTTTCTTATGTCAAAAATGTTCTCCTTACCTTTATTACATGTACTTCCAATGCCATTGATGTATAAATAAATTGTAAAATTCCATCTCAATCTTTTTACCATATTCATACCTGTATTACTTTACTTAATTAACCAGTGCCAATTGTAGTTTTGAGGTATAGTTTTTGTTGGTTGTTGTTTTTGAAAACACATTCTAGTTTTCTACTTTAATTGTATCCTGTTGAATTGATTTTAAAGCTCAAAGACATTTTATCCATTCAGCTTTAATTGGAGTATTATATTATAGCGATGACATGACAATGGGCTTTAAACTATTCAATAAAGTGAGAAACATAATTATAGTAATTTCCCACACTCAATTCCCTAGGAATCTTTTGGGTTTTGTTTTTTTTTTTTATGCTCTATTCCTAAGAAAGACGACTAACCAGGCATCAGCAGCTGTATAGCATTGCTTAACATTGCTTCTTCAAAAATAAATGCAAGATTAAACATATCTTTAGATAAAGGATTAATGTTGCTCAAAATGGAGGTTTTTTGAAGTCCGATTTGAAATAAACCTCATTTGGAATGCAAAGAGCTTTCAAGCATGTTGAGCCTTTAACAATGTAAAACTCGCCTTTAAATGTGGCACAAGCAGTGGGTGCAATGTCTTTTGGTGTTGTGTAAATGTTGTCAACAGATAAAGGAGTGTATAAAAGTCACAGCATGCTTTGATAGCTAGTCAAAGGTTTGAGAGTAAACTATACAAAAAGAGAGATTGTCCCATTCTCTTCATTATCTTTTTAAATAGGTAAAATGATTTGAATGTTTTTGGTATATTTTTAGTTAATAGGAGCATAGTCTTTGATTGATGTTTTTCAATCTATGTTATTATGCAAGCAATAATTCATATTCATAAGTAGGCCTACGCTATACTACCAGTAAATTGGACTTGTATGACTTCAATAATATACATGTTTCGCCTAAATGCCTGTCCTTTTTTATGTTTGTGTCAAATTCAGCTGCATGCATGTTTCAATGTCCTGTGATATGATTAAATTTCTATGGTTTTTCTGGCAAGCTTTATAATTATTATGAATTTAAATTTCTAGTCTGCATCTCCTGTTTAGTACAAATTCGCCAACTCGATGCCATTTTATTTTATTTCCTTTTGCTTAAAGCTAATTCGTTCATTGCTTTTCAAGCTGATCAGGCTTTTTTAACTTTAATGGAATTTTTGTCTTATTACTGTTACCTTTACCAGGTACCTCTGTTTCTTTAGTTAAGGTCATACTTTTTTTTTCTTTCTAACACATCCTATTATTATTGAGAATACGAGGTATGCTTTCTCTCTACATCGCATTCTAAGCATTCCGATACATTTTTTGTACGTGACATATTCTAGTTTGCTTTGCAACAGAGATTGAAACAATAGCACATTTTAAAAGTCGTTAGCACAATTAAAAATAAATAAATAGCAAACCACTTCAGGAATCACATTGCATTCTATGGTTCACTTTAGATTTAGTAAAGAGTGAATTAGGCTTTTCATTTATCATTCACTCACTCACCCACTCACACTCCCTCAATCCTCTTTGCGCCATCAGATGCTTGAGGCCACAACAAGGATCGCAATTGTTCTCTATCGGCTGCCACTCGGGGTGCAGTTTGCAGGGTGAGGTCTTTGGACCAGTTCTTTCTCTATTGTCCTTCTCCATGTCTCCTTCGGCCTTCCTCGTTTCCTTGTTCCCTGCAGAGTCTTGCATAATGCTATTCTCGAAATTGAATCTGTAGGTATCCTGCAGACATGGCCAGGCCACCTCCAACATCTCACTCTGATGATGTCTGATATTGAGCAATTTTCATTCATAATCAGTGTTAATTGATTTTAATTAGTTCAACACTTTGACTATATTATGCTTCCCCATTTGAAAACATGAAATTAAAAAACCATTGATGGACACAATCTTGATAGACATTGAAATATTTTATAAAGGCGCTCATTTTTCATAGAAGATGAATAAAATATAATAATAATAGAATAAATGAATGTGACTAGATTGAAATGAAATGTGCAAGCCTAATTTGAGCAACGGAACTATAGAAAATATTAATTTCTTTTTCATAAACCTCAGATTCATATGCCATTAATCTTTATCTAGGCCTTTAAGAAGAGCCCATATATATGAATTCAATCGATTTATGAATTCTATCATAACAAAAAATAAGTGAAATTGTGTGTCAAATTTACAAGTATATATTATTATTATTATATAATATCAGTTTTTGGTTACTTTCTTTCTTTCTTTCTTTCTTCCTTTATTTTTAATACCAGTATATCCGAATAGTGGGGATACAATATTTCAATGTTTCCCACTGCTGGTTGAATTTGCAAATGATTCTTTTTGGGGTTTTGCCGATTTCTATTTAATTCTTTTTCTCTCAATGATATCATTCTACTCTCAAGTATGATAATTTAAAGAAGGTGATTTCTGTGCACATTGCAATTTCAGCTAAAAATGATTTAAAGGAATTTGATAAATATGCAGTAGAATTTCAGTTCTTGACCAAAGTTTGATTTTGAAGTCATAAAATTGCTTACGTTTTTCATTGATTTTTGACTTTACAATGAATTTAATGGCAAAAAAGGTCTTTTTTGTTTTTTAATTATTGTTTTCCATTTTTTTTGTTCTCTTTATATAGGATTGTCTCATTGGCTATTTACGCTCATTGCCAGCACGATATGAAGTGTTATTTATACTAATGTTAAGATAGACATAAATATGCTTCTTTTTGATTGAAACCTGTTGATGAGCATAAATGTAAAACCTTGGTTTTCTCAAAACATTTAATGCAATTTAAAGAACCCCATGCCCATAAACCTGCCTTCCAAGCATAAGTCCCCTAGGTCTTTATTATATGATTTTTATTTTTTAAAATCGTTTATAATATAAATGTTCCAATGGAGTTCAATATCACAACTGGCCCTGGAATCTTTATGAGTTTAAACTTACTTTAAAGGAGAAATACAACAAAACAATCTTACTATACTACACAAATGGAAATATAAGTATTTGAACATTGATAACCACACTTAATCTTCGAGCCATTTCAATTTATAAATTAGTGACACATATTATATTTTGAAAGTGAAATATTTATTCTCAAACTTACAGCATTATTTAATAATATGTATTCATTACCGTTTAAATTTATACACTTACATCTTTCCTCTACTTTCCAACTTTTTTTAAATTTAATTTTTTTTAATAATATTTTTAATGCATTGTAGATCTTTGACTTTATGCATAATTATTTACCTCATGGTCTCCTACATTACCCACTATCAAGATAATTAATGATTGTATGTGTCAATGTTACTATTTTTAAATGGAAGAATCTTTGAGTCCCTGATGGTCGTGTGGAAGTAAGGATGGTGTGTGTACCAGTATTCTTCAAAAAATCTTAATCGTTTCCATGATAAAATCATACCAAAGAGCTGATTTTGCTCATCCATTTGATCTTCTATTCATATTCATTATGCAAAGTGACATATTTCTGGCATCTTTCTTTATTTAACAATAAATAGTCCTTGGCAATAATAATATGTGACCTATTTCTTCGAAACAGAACATATGTCGTAGGGGCCATTTTGAACTAGAGCCATTTAAAGATAGAAATATCATTTTCATCGAACCTTTGATTATGGGTGCTTGGAAAAGATCAAACTTTATCTTTCATTTTAAAAAATATGGCAATAGCGAAATAAACGTGATTAATAATAAAAAACAAATGCACTTTTCTGAACAATCCTTTACACTAGTTGAAACGGTTCCGCAATGTTTATCGTCATTTTCTCAAAACTGGCTTTCTGTCTGTTATTTTTATATCGCCATATCTTCGTAATGGAAAGACGAATCTTCATAAATTTGGTATCAAATGAAAGTGCATGAGCTGAGCTTTCTTGTGATATAAACATCTAAAAACAACCTATCCGTGACATATGTTCCAATTCGCAGAAATGGGTCATATTTATGACCTCAGTTGTAAATCAAACAGTAGTAATCATGTTTTCATCACCTTAGAAAAGTATCATAATAAAACAGCAAGCTGGTGTTTTGTCCAGAATGTGAATAATCATTTTTCATTCTCTCATTTCACTTCACCCTTGGCTTTATTTATAAGGTCAGATCGGCTCCTAATGGGTATTTCCACCATGATAATTCCAATAACAGCCCTTATGTGACTCAATTTGAGGTGTTGAATATATCATAAGAAAGATTTAACAAAGTCCCCTTATTGATTTATCTTAAGTCTATTTCAAGGAATGATGGTATTCTAAAATTTTGCCCAAGCATTTTCTGAAATGATTGAATAAAGTGCACTCCTTTTCTTTTCTTTAAATATTAAAAAAAAAGACCCATTGGTGCAGTTTCTTCAAAAAATTAGTTGTCTTATGATTCCAAGGAAATGAGTTCCTTGCACTGTTTTGAATTTGTCAAGAATGGATTGCACCATATCCAAGGTCATATTACTATCAATACATTTTTTGTAGGTCAAAGAGTAATGGTAGAAATGTGCCACTTTGAATGGTCACTATGTATGGAAATTAATGAGCAAATATATTAGCTCTTTTGTGTGATTTTATCATAGTTAGAATTAAGACTCTTTGAACAGTCTTGATAAATTGGTAAACATGTACATAATCAACTAAAATTATGCACATTGAATAAAGTGGTTGATGGTGATTATTATAATTCTTTTAAAGTTTGTCTTTTTTTATTTAAGTTTTCATTTTGACATGACATGCTTGTGAAAGTAGATGCTGAAAGTTTTTTTTAATGTTACATTTAAGATCTGGTTTTAAGTTGTCAAGTAATAGAACTTAGAAGCAGTCATTGCCTTAGCACTGTCCATCTTTACATATCTGCCGTTTTATTTCAAAACGCAAAATATACCCAAATTTAACGAAACCCCAAACAATTTTTTAAAGTACAAAATGGTGAGATCTAAGAATACAAGTGGTCAAAATGTAGAAAAAAACCCTAATTAAATAGGAATTAAGGGCAACGCAACGGTAAAATTAAAAAGTGCAGAACCTGCCATTTCGACTGCTCCCGTTTCAAAGAATATTGCAGAATATCGCTTGTTTTATTTTAAAACGTAGAATAATATGGCTTGTTTTAATCTAAAGTGTAGAACCTGATCCCCATGAACTACTGGCCCTGTTCGCCTCTCACTCAGACTCAGAGTCTTGACCAATGGTAAGTCTGTGATTGGCTACTCTGTTCACCCTTTTGTGTTTATGATGGTGGTACGAAGAATGTACTTCGCTTTGTAATCAACGGTAAGAAATTTCCAAGGCCGCTTTGATTGGTCATTTGACTTTGACCAATGAGATGAGTCAGATAGGCAGGTTAACACTCTTACCCGTCACTTCAATAAAAATAGGCTCAAACGGTGCTTTCCATCATTACTTGCATAGTTAGCTCTAACTCTTGTATTATGATGGTTTACCCGGCGTCGGAGACGATGCATTGTATTATATTAATAATTATGATGTTGATTTTGTGCAAATGATATGCTTTTCATTACGGAACAATACAAACATCACTGTTTTTGTGAACCAAAATTTGCTGCTGTGATAACTCCTCGTTGGGTATTTAGTTTGTTGGGGTGTGAAATAGGATAGCAGTACGATGGCTGTGCTGTCTCCATTGATGTTTTTGTGTAGTTGTGTCAATGTTTGGCTTTCTTCATTTTTGTAAAGGCTTAAATTGTAAGTAGTTTGTTAAGGCACTGGGGTACACATCTCGCATCTCTACAATTTGTGGCGAATATTGCTGCCCTTTTTTGGATGTCCTCAAGTGGTTTTATGTGTGTTTGTTGGTGAGGGTCCCAAACGCAGGTGGCATACTCTACGACAGGTTTAATCAACGATATGTACGCCTGTGCCTTCACACTCTGTGGGCATTGGTGGAGGCTTCGTTTTATATATCCAAGCGATCTATTTGCTTTTGTCACAATGTGATGTATGTGTTTATCCCACTTCAGGTCTCTTTGTATATAGACACAGAGATTTTTGATGTGGTCTACTTGTTGGAGTGGTTGGCCAACATTTGGTAAGTGGCTTGATAAGGCTATTTTTTATTGCTTATAGACATGACTTCACATTTCGATAGGTGGAATTTCATTTGCCATGTTTCGGCCCACTGTTTTAATGTGTCAAGAAGCTTCTGAAGTGCCTTTGTGTCATCTTCTTTTAAAATTTCACAGAATATGAGGCTGTCATCTGCGAATAAATTCAGGTTTGTATCTGATGAGAGGTCTTTTCCGATGTCATTGATGTAGATGAGGAAACACAGAGGCCCCAGTACGGTACCTTGGGGTACTCCTGAGGTTACTTGACAATTTAATGTCACTTGTTATTCCCTCAACCATGACTTTTTACGTTATGTCGCATAACCAGTTTTTGAACCAATTTAGGAGTTGCTGCTTATCCTCTCCTTTACAGTTTTCTTCCTCATCCACGCACACATCATTGGTGTTTCGTATGCCGATTTGTTGTAACTTCAGGAGCAATCGTTGATGAGCCACTGTGTCAAATGCTTTGCCGAAGTCCAAAACAATCAAGTCTACTTGCTTCTTTTTGTCAAATGAACTTGTGATTGACTATAAAGTTGTATTAATTGGGTTTCGCATGAGCGGCTTTTTCGAAATCCGTGCTGGTAGTCTGCAAGGATGTTGTGTTTTTCTAGGTGGTTCATGACATTGTGAAAAAGTATATGTTCACGTATTTTGCATGAAACTGATGTCAGCGAGACCGGGCGGTAGTTGGATGGTATGTCCCGTTTGCCTTTCTTCCAGCCCATAGGTACTTGACCAGTCAGTGTTAATGGATTGTTGGAATATTTTTCAAAGATATGGAGCTATTTCATGTGCTGCTTCTTTGAGTACTCTAGTCGGTATTTCGTCAGGACCTGCAGC
>JASKDV010185514.1:0-12075 GCA_032466395.1 Aegires albopunctatus
TCTGTCTGTCTGTCTCTCTGTCTGTCTGTCTCTCTCTCTCTCTCTCTCTCTCTCTCTCTCTCTCTCTCTCTCTCTCTTATCAATTGAGCTTTAATCTATTTTTCTCAGCTTGCTTGATGCTGTTGGTCATTCGTAATGTTTTCCATTGATTATAAAAGAAAGGACGCACCTTATCCTGACGTAAAAATAGAATCACAGAAGCCTTACAGTAAGATGAAAAAGACAAAACTAGTTTACTCATTGTATTGTCTCACCATTATCCCAGTTCCATGGTATAGCTACATTACCATGTCCCTAATGTGTATCGAGCGCCAAATACTGGAAAATGGACAATGGTTGTAATTAGTTAATCATTTTGCATAGTATTAGTATTAGCGCTAATAATGCAAACTTTCCTTGGATTTGAGAGACTGAAAAGTTCAATTCCAGCCAGCGCTTGATCCGACGGCGAGTCCCGGGGAACGTATCGTTAAACGTTTTTTTACTCATCGCACTAGCTATAAAACGATGTAAAAAAAAAAAATTATAAGAAGAACAGTATCAAGAAACACATATATAGATATCATTGTTTTTATAAATAGATCTGGTATAGGGAGCGAGAGATCCTGCCTGTTTGCTAGCAGGAAGTGCTGATAATCAGGTGCTCGCTGTATGCTCCCCATACCCAGAGAGCTAAGAAGGAATATTATGTGTTAAATAGCATATCGGGGGAATAATTGATGTAATTGCTGTGAGTTTGCATTTAGGCAGAGATACAAACTTTAAAATATGTCTTCTCCTAAGATTATTTTAGAGCTGCATTTGTGTTTTTGTGTATGAGCGCATGTGTCGATGTGTATATGGACGTGGGCGCGGTAAATTAGTGTTATTTCTGTTTTGTGTGTGTCTATATATGTGTGTGTTTGTGTAAGTGAGTGCGTAAGTGAGTCAAATAAAGCACACTATGTCTAGATGGGATGGTCAATACGGAGCTCACAACGCCCACCAAACAACCCATACAAGATAAAGAAGAAAAAGAAAATGCTACTTTTAAAAATGCCGATTTAATGAAGACACGAAACAATCCGAACACCAGCTGGACTTACACGAAACTCATTAATACTTCAGACAGATTCTATATCTCAGTAATATCAAGATCTTGATGGATTTCAGACAGTCGAGAGACGGAGAGAAAATGAATCGTTAATTGCGTATTATAGACCCACCCCATTGATAGATCTAGAGTAGGAAGGCATTAGTAACAATGAGAAATCTAACCGATAAAGGTCAGACAGCAACAGGGAAAGTGTCCCGTTGAGATAGAGAAAATTAATCCCTGATGGTGTGATACATAGGCATGAACCATCTTTCTGTGCGGACATCTAACAGCCAAGGTGTGAGGGAAAACCGAAGATCTTTGGAAACAGATAGATCGACTTCTTACATTATCTGAAAGTGGGGTTATTCATAGAAATAGTCATTATAATAAACTCAAGGAGAGGTAAAAGCATATACAGTGCCATTCAGCCTGATTGATTTATTCCATCCATGAAAACTCATGTTTCAAGGGGGCCTCATTAATATTACTATTATCATCATTATTATTATTATCGTTATCATCATCATCATCATCAATATTACCATTATCATTATCATTATCATCATCATCATCATCATCATCATCATCATCATCATCATTATCATTACCATCATCATTATCATTATTATTATTATATGTTTTTTTATCATGTCCGTGCAGTTTTTCTTCCGAAAATAGAGCGTAATGATTGATCTGATTAAAAGTATAATTAAGTCTTTGGTGGGTGATGATCACTAATAGTAATATCAAATCAAAGATTGCCAGACTATCATTAATATTTTAGCCAACTTGCCAACTCCGATGGTGAATCCAGCGCAGATAACGAATGTAATAGAACTAAAGGTATGACGCAATACAGAAGAAGGAATATTTTTACCATTATTTGTGTTGATTTCATTGACAGGCAATATGGGACATCTTGATTAAAGCCACGGTATTGCCCAAAGACTTTATTGATTTCAGAGAAAGACATAATGACTTTGCCATTATGTACCTCTGTATCTCCAGCCAGATCCGAGAAGGGTTCTGGAACGCCAAGTCCTTCAAATTAATCCCTATAAATTCATAGAGCATGATTTGTTGATGTTGTTGTTGTTGTATTGAATTTTACCCATGTCCATTTCTTTGGTGATATCAGGGTTTTCCTAGACTGCCTTGTCAAGGGTTCTTTTACGTGCGTATATCATACGTATGGGATATCCTCACTTTGAAATGGTAGAGACCTTGATCTATCCTTCCCAAAATCTATGGAACTGAAATGGGGTAAAAAGGGTTTGAGAAATGGAGACAGGGAGAATCCCGTGACATTGTCACGCAATACAGTTGGCGGCTTGTCACCTGCTGACCTCAGAAAAAATGGCTGCCTGGACTTAACGCTATCGATTAGAAGAATTACCATCACCGTGATTTCTTCGTTTTAGCAAAGCGTTTTGGCGTTTCGTTTTTGTTAAAGTATTAAAATATCATCCAAAGATCGCGGCCACAGCGGCGAAAGGATCCATATTTTCTGTGAAATTGTAAACAGATCCGATATGGTACTCACAACCGCTTGATTTACCTTAGTGGCGTCCAGTCAGCTTCAGAGATAAAAAAAAAGTAAGCAACATTTTGTTTCCAGGAGAAGGCAATCTGTTCAACCCACTGGAGTATGTCTACAGCACTACGTCATCAGACTGATTGGACGATAACTACAAAGTTCTTTGATTTCAGCAGTTTTTGCCACTGTTGATCATGAGACATAGAGAAGGAAAAAAAAATGGGTTTTAAATTACTCCCATCTTGATAGTCCGCCTGTGCGTTAGAATATAGTATTGCAAATTTCAGTCTTTAACATTAATTTTTGCTGAAAGACCTCTGTTCTAAGGAATATCCTGAAAAATCTGTTCTGTTCTTTGAGTATATTCAGGGGGAAGACGCAACGAGTACACGAAAAACATTCTTTTCTTTACATGTCGTTTCGATAGAAAGATACATAATTCTCCTTTACATACTATAATATTACAGTTAGAAGCTCGTTACAATACAATGCATCGAACATTAATTTGACCAAAGCCGATGTAGACTAGGATGTCCATTAACTGCTAAACACCCAAACACTCAAATGAAGCAAAGCGTCAGATTACCTGCAGGTTTCCAATCTTCAAAAGATTTTCTTCAAAGTCAGTCAGTGTTTTCTCTACTCCCATATGACGTCATCTTCCGCTTACTAAAAATGGCTATTTTTGTAATATCCATTTCGGGTCAGCATTAGCGGGTGCACAATGTACATTATCGTCGGAGAATTACCATACAAGGGTCTATTGATCTCTGTCATGGTCTTTTACGTAAGGTTAATGCTTCATCATTTTCACAGGGCTTTTACTAATCTGTCTGAGCCTCATCTATATTTCCTTTTCGCCCCCTTCTCTTCTCATACACCTCTCATACGCACCACTGTAAACTTCATACATGTATACTATTGGTATGAATTAGAAGTTTGGCTCTGCACCTAAACGTTTGCGTCAATTTACATTGCCCTCTGTATTCGATTCGATTATGTATTCACAATTTCAGTTTACTAATCTCATTCTTCTTCAATAAAACTGACAAACTCATTCACATTAAGTATTTCTGTCAATACGCCTTATAACATAATGCTTTTTTTTATTACTACATTAACTATTAACATTTTCTCGGGGAGCGGATAGTTCAGTAGGTAAGGCGCTCGTCTGCTAAGCCAAAGGTCTTTGGTTCAAACCCGTGCAGGCTTTAATTTGAAATCCAATTTTTCTGGTATTCTTCTGCCTCCTATCCTTAAGTTATTACTAGGGCAAAACTGGTGCCAAGACCTGTTGGAGACGGACTACAACGGTCCCATGCATTTATACACACGTAAAACAATCTGTTGCTGTTTATAAGGCAGTCTCGGAAAGATCACCAAAGTAGTGTAAATGGGTAAATTTAATAAAACAATACATTTTCACATTCCCATATTTCTAGAGGCAATCTGTCCCATGATCATATAACGTTAAAATAAAAGAATACACGTGGGAAAATTTTAAAAGATGGATGATTTAAGATAAGACCATTAGAGTGCCTTGCTGTTCTGTGACATTTTAGAGATCATTTATAAAAATCTCAATTTGTTCCGTAGTTGCTTAATAGAATAAAATATTTTTAATCTAGATCATTCTTCCCCTAATGGTATCCAACCTAATTGCGATACGCTCATGGGAAATACTTTCGCACATGCGCACATTTGCACATAAATGGTCACTCGGAATGACCTAGACATCTTTATGAAAAAGAAATGCAAATGGGTCTTGAATGTTATGTCACCGGAAATTGTCGCAAACAAAGTTATGGCCCCCTTTTTCCGCTCTAGACGGACTCTAATAAAATATTCATTACATTTGGCAGCCTTTGATTTTTTATTTGTTTTTTTTAAAGAAAGAATTACGTTTTACATGAGAACTATAACTATTTGCGTCTTAGATCTATAACTTTTGAAGTAAATCTAGTTCAACATTTGACACTGAATCTTCTAAAATTGAATATCAAGATGTCCCTTTCATTTCATGTAAGCATAATACCACGAGTCAATAAAAGAGAAATAAATTAAGAGAAGACATTTTAATACCGTGTTGCTTAACAACAAGCAGTAAGTCTTGCAGTATGAATCAGGCTCTCAAAGCAAAAGTAAGAAAGACGTAGTGGTAAATCTGGTCAAAGATATCGATATACTAGATCTATAATCTAACTTTTAAAAGTTGACGTTAGATTACCATGCGCATGATTAAAAAAGAAAAAGAAAATAAACGAAACAAAAACAAAAACAAATCATACAAAACAGCAAAATAAAGCAAAATAATACGTAATAAAATACATTAAAAAAACAACAATCCAAAATATACGAACAAGCGAAACAAACAACTCTTAAAACCCCACCAACATCTAGACATAAAACACCAACAACATAATCAACAGCAACAACACAACAACCACCACGACCACCACCAACAACAACC
The DNA here is from genome assembly GCA_032466395.1 of Aegires albopunctatus. Classification (NCBI taxonomy): domain Eukaryota; kingdom Metazoa; phylum Mollusca; class Gastropoda; order Nudibranchia; family Aegiretidae; genus Aegires; species Aegires albopunctatus. The sequence continues at coordinate 5,086 of JASKDV010185514.1, forward strand.
ACCACCACCACCACTAACGACAACAATAACAACAAATAACAGAATTAACCACACAACCATAATAAAAACCAAACCCTCTTCAAAAACAAAACGAACAACGAAAATACAAACAAGATAACAAAAACTGCAACGAAAGAACAAAAAACAAACAAAACAAAACAAATACCCGTCAAGTAAAGATTCAAACAATTGGAATTCAAAAACCTTGTGGAAAATGCGTTAGGCAGTCACCAGATAAACTTAGTACGTATTTACATGTACGAAAATAAATACGCGAGACACAGTAATGATAAGTTACGTACTCAAACTTATGTAATCGAGAACGACGCATTCCAGACCTATCACTGTAATACTTTGCCAGTCTCAAATAAAGTGCGATATATGCAAAGTTTACATAGCTGTATACTGCACTTGATATGAAAGCCAGTAGTGTCCTTGGCTAGTTAGGCTGATCAAGGAGTTGCTAGTTTCTGCAGTCGCCAATAACAACTAACCACGAATAGCCATTTGCATAAATTTTCTTGATCTGACCATCGACGTAACGTTACTGAAATACCCATGAAATAATAAACTAGTATTATGGATAGCTAATTCAAGTGGGAGTGGCCAGCTGTCAAAGTATTTAAATAAAAATTTCAAAATGTCATTCATCAATAATAGCCTAAGTTTGATCGACATGGTTGCTTCATTATGTCCTCTCTTAGTGGATGAAGTTCGATGATCTTGTTCTACTTGTTTTGTTTTGATATTGGATTATATTTTCTTTTGCTTTTCGTAGTTTTTGTACGTTTTTATTTTACTAATGATAAATGATATGCCATCCCCTATCCTCGAGATGATAAAATGATATGATACAGAATTTTTGACAAGACTTTTTGACTTAAAGCCCTACCGCCGTGGGGTCATCCGACTCCTCCGCTAGGACACCCCCCAAAATATCATCTGTCAGATATCTCCTGGTGTGCTATCTGACATATTATTGTTTAGGTCTTTTACACTCTTTAATTTCATGTCTTGTTTCTCATCGATCTTCTTCAAATGATGCCATGCACGTTCTCGGCCTACCCTTTATTTGTTGACATTTGGATAAAAGATTCTTGCCATTGACAAAAGTTTTACACGGGTGTTTTCATCTTGCCTTAGAATATGCCAAAATAATCTCCATCGGCTTCCTACGATAGCGATATCGGAGTTTCATTCGGTTTTTTTTTTGTATATGATTTTGTTTCTATTTTAGTTGGATATTTGACATTGAGCATAGTCATTAGGTGTTTCCGGCGGGTTGGCCAAATTATCGGAAGCACGGAACGGAAGTCCATCTAGTCCATGGCTGAAAAGTTTTTCCATTAAAACGGGATTGCGTTGAGAAAATATTATTTTTTTAAATGTCTCGACATCCCCAACAACAAGGATGAAAAGCATGTCCAACAAAAACAACAGAAAGCATAAAATAATCAGAACCAAATGTAGAATACAACATCAACGAAAACAAAAAAGCAAACAACAATACAACAAACTAAAATGAAAACTTGCAAAAACTATGACTGAAAACAAACAAACCCCAAAACAAACAAAAATAAAACCAAAACAAAATATAAACGAAAGTAAACAAACCAAACCATTATAAAGCAACCAAACCTAAACATCACAAAAACACTGCAAATCAAATCAAAACAGAACAAAACAACAAAACCTACAATATCACAAAACCACAACAGAACCAAACACAACATCCAATCCTGCAATATCACCAAAGCACAGCAAATTATTAAATCAAAACAAAACGAAACAACAAAACATACACTATCACAATATTGCAGGGAATCAAATTAAAACAAAAACCAACTCTACAATATCACAAAACAACAGCGAAACAAAATAAAACAACCAAACCTACCAGAATACAAAACCACAACACATTATATAAAACAAAATGAGACAACCAAACCTACAATAACAAAAAACAAAACAAAACAACAAAACAACACAGAAAAACAAAATAAGACAAGCAAACCTACATTAACATTTAAAAAAAACAAAAGAAAAAAAACAAACCCCAAAAAACCCCCAACAACAACAAACAAACAGATAAACAAAATAGACAACGAAATCTAGAATAACAAATAAAGCCCACAGAAAAATAGATAAGACAACCAAATCTGCATTAAAGCAAAACCACAGATACACAAAATCAAAAAGCTTGAATACGTAAAAAGAACAAAACAACAATAATGCCAAAACATTAAAATTAACAAGATCATATACACCATGATTTTGCCCTGATGACTTTACACTAAAATTTATGGCGGAAAAAGAAAAGAAAGAAGAAATACAAATAAACAAAACAAAACAAATACGAAAAATTAACGATGATCCTTTTGCAAATACACAATTCCTGGAAAGAAGAAAAGAAAATTGTTCTTGAGATATGAGAGATTTAGCGGTAAAGACAGGTCGAAACGAAAATGTAATGTGGATTACTCTAAAAAGGTCAAATAAACAAATGATATAAATGAACAAAGTCCAGTTTGTAATGCCTCTTCATGAATATAGATGAATGTTTGTTTTTTTGGGGGTTTTTTAAACGTTACCGGACTATATTGTAGTTTATAGCGGTATAAGGCTACCGATCCACCAAAACGAAAGAGAACTCTGCAATCAAGCGATATCGGAAAGATAAATTATATTGTAAGAAAATACAATTAAATTAAAGGAATAGATTCCTTACTCTATCATGTAATATCATGCGAATATTATATTGATATTTATTGTTTACTTTAAATATATATGATGGATTTTTCACTACTATAATGATCAAGATAATTTTCTTCTTCTTTCAGCCTGTCCCACAATCTGCAGGGTTGCTATGTTGAATGCCCCCTCTCCATGTTTCCCCTCTTTTCCCTATCTTTTCATTATCAAGATAATAATAGTGTTTATACATTGTTAAAGATTAAATTAATGCATCGACAACTGTAAGTTTTATGATTATTCGAGTGCGTATCCTTAAGAAATGGATATTGGGGAAGTAATAAAAAGTAGGCCTACTACAATATTGTAAAATATACGGTAAAACGGGTTAACTGCTATCCACCAAATTGAATACATTATAGTGAAGGGAGTCGCTGTAATGTTCTAGTGAATAGTTCTGAAGAAAGCGTTAACTTGTATTGTTCTTGCATTACCTTATCCTGTTATTTGACAAATACTATATTGTTGTATGATTGTTATGTCATTGCTTCAAGGTCATCTCATAATTGGGGGAGCGGATAGCTCAGTGGTTAAGGTGCTTGACTACCACGCCAAAGGTCCCTGTTTCAAACACGTGCAGGCTTGAATTTGAAATCCACCAATTATTCGGGTTTCCTTCTGCCCCCTTATCCTTAACTTGCTAGGATATAGAGTGCCAAGTCCTATCGGAGACGGACTATAATGTCGGAGGTCCCATGTGTATAATATGTAATATACGCATGTAAAAGAACCCTTGGCTGTATACAAGGCAATCTAGGATAACCCTGATATCACCAAAATAGTGGACATGGGTAAAATTCAATACAACAACAAAAGCAAAATCTCATAATTTAACAAGAATGATAATATTCAAAGTAGGCATGGTTCTGGGATCGTCGAGACAATATGCATATTATCGCTGGCTTAGAACAAAAAGATGACATCTGGAGTTTTAAAATACTAATGGCGTGTGGACGAGTGGCTAGCGTGTTGGTCGTTGGGGAAGTCTCTTTATAAGCATTGTCCTCACCGTTCTAGGGTGTGAAAGGAGTACCCGGTATTGGCAATGAAAGATCTTTTCTGTATGCTAGCAGGAAAGCGCTGATAATCAGCTGCTCTGCTATATGCTTTCCAGGGAATACAGAAGATACTAGTGTTAAATGGAGATAAAATAATTAATGTAAAGTTCGTGATTCTTCACCTGCTGGAGATAATGACTGTCAATAATTTCATCTCAATCTTTAACTTAGGCCGCTCGATAACGGCAGAATGATTTTGAGTCTAGTTCAATGCCTTGATTAAATCAAAACTTCCTATAACGCTCCTTTTAACTAGACCTAATTGTCCGAAATACTGCAGCTATCTTCAGTTTTAAAAAATATCAGCCTCAGATGTTAGGTATGGACACTTGTAATTTCTACAAGATTGTGTGCGGGAAAGCCGCTAGAGTTTCGCATCGTGCGGACCAAAAAGATACTTTGTTACAGAACGGAAGAGACAAAAAATTGGAGTCATATCTACAGTCGATCCAAAATAAGAATGGAAGAAACAAATACAATCAAGTGAAACAATACAATATCAATCAATTCAACGACAAAATCAAACGGAAAAATAAAACCTTAAAAACTTTCCTCAGAGTGTTTAAGAATTCTTCTCTGTCGTGACGGCTGTAGATGCAGCGTGAAACAATCCTTTTGGCTACGAAGTTGGCGACGTCCGATATGAAGGCATGTGATAATCTGAAGTACATGTATCAAATAACAGGACATTTTACAAAATCCTAGGCTTCTTAATAAAATGCCACAAATCATATTCTCACTGTAGAAGAGATTATAAAGAATCAGTAATTTTACTCAAAGCCTACTATACTTGCTTTGATTTATAAGTTCTTCACGTATCTCCTATCTTGATAGCTAAACAGCTATTGTAGCTTCTACAATAGCTAAATTTTTCGAGGTTCTCATTGAACATTGATTGCGTTTTCCAGATTCGCCATTAAATCTCAACGATTGCAGCATTTCATCCCTTTGCAGAATGTGTCCGAACGTCGCAATTTTCAAAACACCAAATGTCTTTTGGCTGAGTGCTAATCGGATGTCATAATATGATTAGGATATAGCGTATAGGGAATTCTCATGGATCACGGGGCGACCCGTGAAGAATGACCCAAACTTTTTAGGAAAAAGTATAAAAGCATATTCAGTCCGTCATGACTTGATTCCGTCCAATGACCCTTAGTGGAGTTGTAGTGGGTGAAATTCAATAATAGCCTTGACCATCAAGTTTGCAACTATTCCTTTGCAGAGAAATTTTGACTTCTTCTTCCACTTTGTCCGAGGCTATAGAATAGTAAAATGAATGAAAATTGCGTTAAAATAATAGTGACATGAGAGCCTTTTATGTCAGGTAAAGCTGGTAACGAAAATTAAATTGAATAATTGTAACAGAATTTGAATTAAGAGGGAGAAAAAAACTTTTAAAAAGAAAAGCAATCACGAAGACAAATGTAACACGCTGAAGAAAACACTCAATCCCACAGAGGAAAAAAAAAAGAAAAAAAAAAGAAGAAAAAAAAAAAAAGAAGAAAAAGAAGAAAAAATGTAATTGAACTGGAACCACAACGTTCAGTCGAGACATAATAGATATCTCGCGGAAGAATTTGTAGACGAGATTATTGACCAATGAATCAATTGTATCTCTAGACGATAACTAAAAACCCACCTTCGATACCCACCTTCGATACGTATTCCGTTCAATAGTAATCAAAGCTTGGTGATCTCTCTGGTCTCTTGCTCAGAGAAGAAAGCTGTAATTGAGGGGATTTCTTTGGGAAATAATTTTCCTTCTTTGGGTCACAAGATTTGGGTTATGATTATTTATTTAAGTTTTTTTCAATTAAATGTAACGGTTAACAGGAATGTGATATGTTGTATATTACGCAAAAACCTAACAAACAACCAACCATCCAACAAACAAAAAAGCCTGATAAAACAAATTCTTTCATATGAGTTTTATGCTCGTAAGACTTATCTATCTATCTATCTATCTATCTATCTATCTATCTATCTATCTATCTATCTATCTATCAAGCTATCAATCTATTAGATAGATATTAGATAGATTTATCTATCTCTCTTTCTTTCTTTCTTTCTTTCTTTCTATCAGTCTCTCTTCTACCCTATTTGTTTATCCACCATCTAACCACCTATTTAATTATCGCCGACAAAAAAATGTAAACAAATTTAAAAAGAAAAAGGAAACAGAAAACCAAACCAAAACAAAACACAACAATTAAATAGCGATATAAAGCAACACAGAACACAAAAAACGGGCCCTACTCCTCACTGATTTTTAAAACAAGAAACAATAGAAAATAAACAGTCGTATAACTAACAAACAATAACAAACTAACAAACCACATACAAAACATTAAAACACAGACGTATAAAGACATAGACACACACACAGAAGATAGAGCAGATAAACGTTCGTTAGACGATCGTACGTGATCTGTTTTGACCACAAAAAGCATCACATCCATTGGAATGAACTCTCATGACCTCATAGTTGACTGATGAAAGGCCACGATATAAAAAGGCCACAGAAAAGATAAGCCCGTCATCCATACTTTTAGAATTTACCTTTTTTCTGATAGTTGCGTTACTAGATCTATTCATAATACATATTTTTCCCTTTTACTTTCCAGGATACCTTCCCATTCATTTACATCAAAGTAGATTTTAGCTAGAGATTAAAGGGATTCTGATTTTAGATAATACGTTTCATGCGAATGACCTGTCAGCATCTAAATCACAGGCAGGCTTGAATCTTTTTATCTTCTTTTCTTTTCTTTTCTTTTCTTTTCTTATAATATTCATTTGTTTCAAGGAAAGACGATGGGTGGGTGCTCATAATTTTGTTTCGTTGAGTTTCAGCATGCATCCTTACCTCGTCACATATTATCATCTGTAGGCTCAACATTTTCTATTATTGTTAACTAGCTGGGATTCCCGGCTTCGCTCGGGTTTTAGGACCTGATCTTACCCCTACTCCTAAATCAATCAAGATCTTTTAGAATCTTATTGTTATAGTAATATAATAATAATTAAATGATCGAGTGATCTAGATCTAGATCTATCTCTTTAATTTGATCTAAATCTATCTTTTTAAAAAATCTCGATCAAGCTTCTAATAACATCGCTTGTAAAATTATACTAATACAACTACTCAAGAATATATAATAAGATAGTCTATTATATT
>JASKDV010185525.1:0-12075 GCA_032466395.1 Aegires albopunctatus
GGGGGGGGGGTAGACCTAAAAACGACAAAAATTTGACAATTACAACTTTCACACAAGGCATGCAATAAAGGCCTAAAAGCATGACTTCAACAGTCTATTATCAAAACGGTCTGGGTCGCCTCAATCAACCGGTGTCAGTGTCAGTTTAATGGGGGATGGGAGGACGTGCGATAATTTTATAGAAAAGTGTGTGGTGGTGTGGGTGTGGGATGAGAGGGTGGGGGGAGATAATCATGGTGGTCCATTTCCTTATTCAGCTGTAACCTTAAGTGTCAGTGCCACCATAGTCATGGAGAAATTTCCCTGGTCGGCAAATCTTTAGATGTCGTCACACTCATACACACTTGCTCATTCTATTACTTATACACAATAATGACGATAAACGATAAACCAACAATGAAAAGTCGTTAAAACAATAATGCACAGTTTTGTTAGTCTACCAAACTGCGTTAAATTTCAAAACACCCGGAGAGCTGAAAAAGGAAGAAATAAAGGAAATATCCGCAGATCGAGGATCTGAAGAGGAAAATCGCGGAAAGGAACAAAAAAAGTGGATCTCCGCGGAAAAATATCATCACTGCTTCTAAATCACGGTGGAGAATTTTCCCCCGGAATAGAGACTAAGTTCATTGCAGGTAGCACAGCGGGCCTTTACTTTGACTTTGACCCGAGGTCACAGAAAGGTCAATCGGTAAACTTAGTACAGATACGGGTCTATACTGCTCAATAAATCCTTTGTTTGCAAATAATTGTAGTATGGTAACTTAAGAATTCACATCATGAAAGGAGATGATTGCCTAACTTTTCCCCTGGCACTGGGAATATAGTGGCCACAGCATGTCTGAAACGAGACCATCTTAGAAATAACAGGCATCAATAAGATCAGCGAAGAAATTCAAAGAAGACACTGACAGTGGATAGGACACATACTCAGAAAAGAGGACCAACAACTTAGAGTGGAAATGGAATGGAAAAGAAAGACCGAACGCCATAGGAACACATGGAGAAGAAGAGAAAGAAAACACAGATAGGCAGGGTCGAACCGTTGGAACTAAGTCAAATGATCAGTAAAAGACAAAACTACCTGGAAACTGGCATGGAGAGTAGTAGGTAGGTATGTAAAAAATCTTATTCTCTTACATTTATTCGTCTTTATGCAGTTCACCTATTATAGAGGCCTATTTTAATTGTGTTGCATCAAACAAGTGATTAGTATATACTTCATTGTTATTTGACCACTGATCGGTTTCAAATTAAAATGTGGTGAAATTTTTTTAAAGCAAGAAATAAATGTGATAATCATTTTATGGAATGCATCTTATGCTATTTCGCCGATATTGCCATTAGACCCTGAAACTACCTGACGGCAGCTAGGTGACCTCGTGCACGTGTTAAAAAAGACATTAGCTAAAACTCATGTCTTTGGCACACCATGAAATGTCTTTTTAAACATTCAGACTAGTTAATTCAATTATGTTTTAATACTACTTATCTTTTGACATCAACAAATGATCAAAAATAAAATTGTATAGGCTTATATTCCAACCTTCCTTCCTGTCTAATTAATCACTTGATAACTTTTTAAACAGCACATATGCGCAGTCTTATCAATGCAAAATGGCCTTACCTCCTCCTGCCATCTCCATCTATACTTGAAGTACTGAAATTAAGATACAAAAGGTTACTTACATTAATTACTGATCTAGCACAAATTAGACGTGAAAAAATATAAATGACAGGACATCCTGTCTATTTCTAAATACTGCATAAAATCATTTAATGAATATTTTGCCCAGCAAAGATTTCAAGACTATAGATAATTATTATTCTTCATGTATTTACAGAAATTCTGTACAACTTATTAAATAAAAAAAAAAAATAAAGTAAATATCAAGACAATTGTAATAGACATTGTCAGGATAAGATGTATTGATGAGTAGAGATATTGACAAAGAAAAGTTATACTCCTTTCATAACTGACTTTTAACCTTAGCCCCCATGAGGTGAAGCTGCCATGGCCCAAAATCTGCCCAAGTTAAAATTTACAGATACAGGATTGTGGCATCGAAACAGTAGGATAGCACTACCATTGAGATTTACATCATCCAATCATTGCGCTAGAATTGCTGTCACAAAAGTATTTGATCTAGATGGCAGTTATGCTGGTCCTGTAGGATTCTGTCTGCTAGTATTTATCCTAAAAGTCACACCTTTGATGGCAGTGCTACTTTCAATACAAATTATGAATCTTGTTCGATTTAATTTTTAAAATGTCAATATAGCTTTTATCAAAGATAATGATAATCATGTTAGGAAGAAAAATTGAAATGAATTGACAACTATTTTGTGATTTAATAGCTGATTTTGCTGATTATGGTAAAATTTTACTTGTTTTGATGATCTTAATGATCTTATTTTGACTTGTAAAATACCATTGAATTTGTTCAGCCACCGACAGCATTACAAACATGTTGCATCCCTTTTGAGAAAGGCCACACTGACCATCAAGGTATAGATCTTGCATTTTTTTTCTTTGCCCTATAGGTTATAGGCACAGGATTTGGTGGGATTACAGGAATCAATGAGAAAGACTTCATTTCATATCTTTGAGGCTGTAAAACTTTCAAAAACAAAATAGTCAAACTTGTTGCATTGAATTTTTCACACATTTATAGGACTTCTTATGATGATGATGATGATAACCATCTAACTTCCGTCAAAATCGGGTGGAAAATAACATTGTTATGATGAAAAAACAATTTGCAAGAATTTTATAGGGTTTGGATAGTTTTGTTATTTGTTGACTGACTTGTGGATTATGGCATCACTTTACTTGTCTTGGTAAGATGAGACTAATGAACCTAATTTGATAATAAAGACAACAAACAATTGTGCAGTTTTGGGGTTTTTTGCGCGACTCTCCACTTCATAATTTATTCATCCATTGAATGGTGTTACGTGCATTTTGCGTAATTTCTGTTGATAGCAAGTACTGAGCATCTAGCAGGGCAATGGATCAGCCTATTGCTCGGTTGTAGTATTATCTCTCATCGAATCAGTGATAGACATTATTGGTAGGAAACAGGGGAATGGAGGTTAACACTTTCGTCATGGAAGGTCATGTCGCTTGCCACACCACCGCGCACTATTTCGCGTGGCGATTCTGTTTTATTTCCTATCACAACGTTGACCAGCACTGCTCATCATACGGGTCCTGGCAACTGCCATATCTAGATAAAAATGACGAGCTAGAGTCACGAAGGAGTTAAGGAGCCTTTATTTTGGGCCAATAGCAGGAGCACTAGGGCATGGCTAGATGATAGGTAGAGTCAATTTTTCAGTGGAGTTAGAATCTAAAGAACAACAAAGAAATGCGTTTTTCATTGTTTATCTGTCCAGCACTCCTGCATAAAAATTTTATAGAACGAAAAAAAGCAAATACAGGTCCTCCCTAACTAGGGTTAAACTTAGACATAAATCAAATTCATGGATATAAAGAAAGAAGTTCAAATTAATCTATTCAAATATACTTGTCCTTAAGTAGAAAAGATATGACTAAATATGTCACCATTGACGAGTACAGAAAAATCCAACAAAATCATTAAAAGTAACAATTAAAAAACAATCTAGTCAAATAATTCGTTTAAGAAAATGAAAAGACAAGGGGGATCATACGAAGCACTCATAGATGGTCCTAGTGGATGTTCCTCAAGTCCCACCACAGGCTCTGGTTGCTGTGGTGATACATCGGAATCTTTCCTCATCATGGATCGATCTGGATCTGGCCTTTGAGGCTGGAAATGCTGATCATTTTTACTTTTAATCTCCTTAAAATTCTCATATCGCAAAGCCTGGACCAGCTGCATAAGGTACAGAAGAAGATCCTGAAAAAGAGATGAATGGTAAATTTCCTGATGAAACATATAAATTTACAATCTTTATAAGTTATCACAATTCAGAGTAGAACAGAGACCAGGACAGATTTTGACTCTCATGATCCCGAAATGCTTACTTAGGCACATGACATGATTACTTTTCATGACAAATTTGCTGTAGTAGGAGAGGTTTAAATATTCATGATAATTTGCTTTCACCATTGAATGAAGACAAGATCTTTACTGATACTAAAAATACCATTGTGTTACACATTCAAAAAATTATTAATATAAATGAAAAGTGAGGTTTGACATAATGAACTTATTTCTAAATAAAGAAAATAAAAATTCAGCATCAAAAGTTTTAACTGAGATATGATTCTTCACTTATCACCTCATCATTGGCTTGCTGTAATCTCATGATTGCATATTTTCTGACAAGAGGTTGTGTGAATGAGGGACCGAGCAACTCTAGAGCATCTTCAACATTCATGGGGGTCCAACGCATCAACATTTTCAGAGCTGCCCCTGATTCCTGACCAAGTTTCCAGTTAACACATTTCAAAAATTTGGCAAGTGCCTGAGAGGAACAGAGAAATGTGTTAATGTGATGATGATGATAATCTTTATTTTTGAAAAACAACAAGGAGGTCCTCTCACATTCAAGATGACTGACAGGTTGAGAAATGGATTCTGTGAAATTAAAGTTAATGAATAGTATAAAAAAGGATTAAACTTTAACTCCCTTTTGCAAAAATTTATAAATTCATTTACAGTCTATTGTCGTTAAATCGACCATTGTTAACGGACAATCAGTCTAAACCAACACTTTTGCTAGGAACAAAATAAATCTCTTCTTTGCTCTTTAAGAGAGCCGCCAATTTATTGTTCTGGCTCTGACACATTTTCAACAACAATCTAGTATTTTGCATTAAATATACCTTTCATTAATCAATCATAAACCCAAATGATGACCTCAGGCTAATTGTATATAAAGACAATGATTTACACAAAATTTATCATTGGCCAAGTTCTGATAATTGTGTCAACATGAGGTGGAGGAGGAGTGCTAGTGTCGTAGTATTTAGTAGAATAAAAGAACAAGAATATATAAAATGACTATACTACTTCACTAGAATAAAGGCAATGCAGGACAAATCCATTGAATGCATGAAATTATTATAAGGGTAGCATATTGTATTAGATTTGTTAAATCAAAATCGAAAAGCATCCTGATGTAGACTCTAAAGCAATTGATTTAAAAGATAGGTATGATGCAATGCTACAGATAGGGCCATAAAAAGGCCAGACATTCTACTGGTAAACAATCCATAGCCAGTTGGGCTAATCTGACAGGTTTGCTTGGAGCAATTGAGAACAGCTTAGGCTTGGCACTTATGCTTAGGGATCAATAATATCAAAAACTGTTGTCTTTTGCTCATAAAAAATTTTCACATTGTGAGGAGCCATGTAAAAAAGCATGTTATTAAATAAAAAAGGTTTCATATGGTGAATGTTGGATTCTGTTGGTTTGATCTTTTAAGAAATAAAATGCATTATCCATGAACCAACAAATCAACTTATGCAATGGACACGTTAGTTTAATGGTGATAGACTGTTGGCCTATATATCTTTAAGGTTGGTAAAAGTGTGAGTAATCAAAGATTTAAATCTGAGTAAAGAAGACACAAACTGTCACAGGGAGAGTAAAGTGAGACATCTTCAAAATTCATTGAATATAAAAGGAGTCTTCAGATAGTTATTTACAAACATGTTATATAAACCTATCACTTGAAACAATAAAGAAGTGCTGATATATAAGATGAATTAATAATAATAATTCTTATTAAGTCTCATCCTGTCAATTGAGTCAAATGAGTATGATCAAATGAAAAATGTTAATGATATCTCTCACCTCTTTTTGAGAAGACAAGTAAAATCTGAATTTCCAAACCAAATCCTGTTCTTCTGATGAAAGTGTTTTGGTGGGAGGATAACCAACAATAGTCTGAAAAATGATCAAGTTGAGGTAAGAATTCCTGATCTTTGTCTTATCCATATAAAAATGTATATTAGAAATGCATATGATTTTTGAAATATACTCAACTCCTATATGAAACCTTTTTTCCAGATCCTCCTTTTGCATTTATTTGTAGATTGAAACATTCTAAACTTCTCTTATAGATAATCCCATCTTAGGAAATGCATTGCTGATAATCAAATAAATATTCTTTCATTTGTTGGGTATTAACTTTTCAGAGATCAAAATCCTACTCCCATTGCCCATGAAAAAGAATGTAAAAATAAATAAAAATATCAGTTTTAGTAATATTGCAGCTGCCTAATCTTTAAAATTACTATTTCAAGCACAATAATGAGGAGAAAGTGACAGAATCAGAATTTTTCTGCCCTAGATAAATTAATTGTATTTTCCAGCGCCTTTCTATGGTTGGTCAGATCATGATTGGTTGCGATAATGTAGCCATTTTATTTTCTACTAAGTAAAAAAAATCTTGTGTCACAACAATACAAACAAATATGTAGAAAAATTTCTGCCGTCCTGAAGGTATCAGGTGCATCCAAAATTTGCATACATTATATGCTTTCATCATTATTACTCACATTCAAACGATCTCTTGTTCTTGCGTCTGGTTTCAAATCTTGATCACTTGGACCAGATCGCAAACTTCTTGTCAACATATGATGTTTTCTCTCCACAAGATTTTCCTAAATCAAAGTCAAATTTAAATAGTATCATAACTTTACAATAGATCAATTAAGTAAATAGTCGTAATATCTATTACTTAAACTTTACTTTTTTTTGTAACAGAAGAATATCAAATACAGTCCTCTTCGGCTAAAAACCCACCTTCTATTAGCCCACTTCGCCTAACACCCGCACTTTTAATGAAACAGAAAATTTTCCTATGATAAACTCCCCTCTTATAACCCGCCCCTCAGACAAAAAATTTGCTTTATAACCCGGTCTATCTGGCAAAGCAATTAACAAACAAAAAATTTTCACACATTCAAACTCATTTGATTGTAAACTATTTCTACTAGCACGGTTAATGACATTCCATTGTCTATATCAAAGCACGAGTATCTCTACTGTGTTGAAAGAACCGACAATCTATGAGTCTATCAACTATCAGATTTCTTTACGACAGAGCTAATCACACCTTGTTCGTTCCATAGACTTAATTAAATGAAATGCACCACCGTAAGTGAGAGAACAAAGGACGAACACCACACATGTGTGGAAGGCTAAACGGATGGTCACACAGTTACTCAAAATGCTGTTTCTCCCATTCGATGTGGTGCTGATGAATGATGCAATAGAGAGAGAGTGTAAAGAGACAGTGACAAGCGTCCAAAGGCAATTAAAGAGAGAACTCTTGTCATGCTTCGATAGATGATTCGTTGTCAAGTGCGAAGATTGGTGGATAGGATTACGTTGTTGGTTTGTTTTGTAGCCAATCATCATTGATTTTGAAATCGGCATATCTACATCAGGGGGAGGAGTACTTTTAAATTTTCTCTAAACGACTTATCATGCTTGCACTTAGCGTCAGCAATCCATCATATGTTAACAAGACATTCCTTGCAGTAACATAGAGAAAAACACGAGAACAATAATAAAAAAGAAACAAACAAAAACAAAGCCCAAACCCAAACCAAACAGTCCTGTTAACATGAGAAGGTGTTTGAAACAGGGCAGCAGGGTCATGTCGGTTTATGCTGCAAAAAAGGAGCATAACTGAGTAATAAAAAAATACCCTTTTACCTTGATTTGCATAGACGTCTAATAAACCGCTCCGTCTAATAACCCGGTATCTGTGTCAACCGCGGGGCGGATTTAAGCCAAAGAGGACCGTAGTATCACCAGACATACACAAAAAAGGGATTTTTTGACAGTGATGGGAGGAAGAAGGGATGGGTTTCATGAATAATTGGGCTGCCAAACTGCAAGCCCTGAATTCATGAACGAAGTTCCTAAAATTGACTAATGTAGATCACGACTGCCTAGACATATAAAAATGTCAACTTGCTCTTTATTGCTTAAAAATATATTTTTCATATTACACCAAGACCATTTTTAGCCATAATTTTACCCGATTGCAGTTTTGAAGGAGATGAAAATTTGACTGGATGGAATGGCAGGTTACAGGTAATTAAATTATCTATACTTCAGGAAACCCTTGCTAGGACATAATATGGAAAAACATAACCAAAACAAAACCAAAATAAACCTACCATTAACAATTCAGGGTCATAAATGGTGCATATTTCTGCCTGAGTTCTGAATTCATAGGCAAGATCCCCATCCTGAAAAAGAAATTGATAAAACTTCTCATAGTATGAATTAAATTGGCATGGGCCTTATATTTATATAATAATATACACTCATTTATAGACATGACAAACCAGTATATATGAGATACGTTGTGAAAATTAAATAATAATAAAAAATTTGAGGCTTATATTCTGACATTATGGTAGGCCTACTTTCTTTACTAAATAATCACCTAGATATCATTTTAAAGCCTTGTTTATATCCTGTATTTGGAAAGAAAAAAAGAAGGGGTAGGTCGAGGAAATTTATCACTACCTCACTTCTAAACCTTAATTATTTTTGTTATTCAAAATAATTTGTTCTTAACTCCCCAACTAACTACATAAAGCATAGATCTACAATCAGATACTAAATTAATTGCAAAACTTAACAGGAAAATCAGGACAAAGAAATTCATCCGGATTTTAAAAAGTTTGAAAAAATGTTTCTGCAAGAAAAGAAAACAGACTTTTTATGTATACTGAGTTCCAATTCCATTAAAAATGCAACTTTTCGTTATACTTCGCTTGTAAAAAGTTGCATTTTTAATGGAACTCAGTATATTACATGTATATGTATATCCTTATAAATAATCAAAGAGTTGAAACACATGTGTCACTTCTTCTAAACCACAACCCCTTTAGCCACCATTTTTCCGCCAAAAGTTCGGTTACAAATTTCTTTTAAAAAGTAGTTTGAAAATTTTCATTTTAACGCCCAAAAAGCAACAAATAATTTTGTAGTGATTTTGTTCCAATAAATTGAAACAAAGATGGATTTACTCATCATAGAAACGAAATACAACGAAACTAAGTTCACATTCTTATTTTTCACCCTTATCTTCAGTATCGAATAAAAAGTATTGGACCAGAGCCTTAAGCTACTGGATCTAGCTAGATTACAAATTAGATCTAAAATAGAGAAAAATATAGTGGAGATACTTTGACTAGATCTAGATTTTTTGGTCTGTAGGTCTAAATCATAGATAGTATACAAAGTCTATGGTCTAGGATCTTTCTAGACATTACATCTAGATCTAGAATCGGACCATAAAGACTGAATCTGTCTGATTAAAATTTTAGCGAGAACTAAATCTAGATCTAGATCTAGATCTATTTCTCGATCAAGAAATTAAAATGTTTCTTAGGATAAGACAGATTCATTCTTAGAATTTAAATCCCTATCTAAATCTAGATAACCGGACACCGACGATTTCTTCCAAACTCGAAAAAGGGTTCAAGATCTTGCCTGCAGGATCCATCATCAAAAGGCCATCTATTTTGACTAAACAAAACACGAGCTCTGGATTCAAAGCCGGACCCGGTGAAGTTTTTTAAATATTGTTCTCAAGTTTTTTTATTTTCTTTTTATATCAACTTTTCATTATTTTCTTTTATTTATTCATTTATTATTTAGATCTCTGTGCGTGTGGCTTCCTTGTTGACCCAGCAATGAATGGGTAGCTAGATTTATTTAGATCCGGCGAATTGAGCTTTAGCGAAGCAGACAGCAATAGCTTATAGTATTCATCTGATGTATGGATGGTTTTCCTCATCACTTGGTAATATACCGGTATCCACATACTCTTTTTCCCTATGCGAAGCAGGGCACTCAGCTAGTTTTAGATAATTCATGAAATTTTTTTTCTCAATTGTTTTGTATTAATAATCCCTTCCCATACACGATTAGACAACAAATGAACTAATTCAAGATAACAAATGGGGGGAAATTGGTGGTAAGATTGGAGCAGGGAAACTGGGAATTAAAGGAGTGGCAAGGCATATGGGGAAAAATATCAAGTTTCAATGCACACTGCCAAAAATGGCATTTAATAACAAACGGTGATGGAAGAGGCTTAACTTGCTAAAAGCAGCGTTCTTAATCCGATGACAATAAAGCACACAAACAAAAACAAAAGGGAAAAAACCCCAAAATAAATAAATAAATAAACAAAAATATGAGGAAAAAATGGTGTGCATTGGTAGGGTGAGAAGGCAATCCATCCATTGGCCATCAACCAGTTTTCCCAAAGCAAGATGGCTCACAAACTATAAATCATCATCCATTTTAAAAAAATCTTTCGTCTGTCTCTCCACACATTTGAGTGTCAAAACGGTCATTGCTGCTGCTGCTGACAGGGGAACGAAGCCCATGGCTAATTCTCTCTCTTTCCATGACTCCGCCCAACTTTTCTTTTTCTTTTGCTTTTATATAATGCCAAGACAATCTTCATGGAAATCAACTTTGATCAGCCTTCCCTTCCTGAGTGGTTTCTCTTTAAGGACTCCTCTTTTAATATTACTTATCACCATACTTGAGTTATAATGAGTGATTCCATTTAATAGTTTTATTTTATCACATTGTGAATAAACCCTAAACCAATCAGCTTGTCAAGGTGTGTTCCATCATGATTCATACATGATTTCAAATATGTTGTGTATTAGTTGTTGAACTTTATCCAGGCCAATAAATCTACATTATTACTTTTTTCTTATCTCAGGATCTTTTTACTTAGGATATCTGCAAAATTTGTTAAGACTGAACACTGCAAGAATAAGACTTGATTTATCTTCCTTAAAAGGCAATTCTTAGACCTCATCCATGTCTTCAATATCTCAGAAGAATACGTGGCTAAAGTTGTCCTTGTGGCAATATATTTTTCTGTTATGTTTTATTATGATGCCTCCTTGGTAGTGTACTCTCTCCACCTCTATGAGTCCTATGACATTCACATTCACTCTTGTTGCAATTGATCAAATTTGCATTTTGCTGTAAACACTGCTTTTGGCATGGCTTACCTTCAATCCCAATGGTTTAATTGCTGTTTCCGTTCTGCTGAGATTCTCCTTTATGAGTAAAGGAGTAAAAATCCCAAAGAAATAGGGGTTATTTGAGGCAGTCTCTTGATTTGGAAATTATTAAGTTGATTACAATGATCCACATGCTTTATTGATTCTAAAATGTTTTATGTAACAGCAAGTACGTAAACATAACTATTTACAAATCAGTGGTTATTATAGCTGCTAATATAAAGCGCTTTGAGAATTTTCGATAATCTGGGAAAGTGCAAAATGAATCATCATGCTATTATTACAAACCTTTAACCTAATGTTGTTCACTCGTTCAGACCAAATTTGACAAAAAGATTGATCAAAAGTTTTTGCAGTATGAAAGCACTTTAAAAATGTCCTGCAATCCAAATATCATGCAATTTCCATCCACTTTTATGAAATGAACGAATACATTGTTTTAGTATAGTGGGTGATATTAAGCAGTTAAGCCTTTCAAACAATCAATAAGATTTGCATACAAGAATGCCTATACTATATGAGTGATATCAATTGTTTGTGTCTGTATATCCAGCTGAGAATGGGGACAATCCAATGATTATGAGTATTGCTAAATGGCTTAGGAATCTATCTAAATTATTGGCTCAAGCAGATATGGGTGGGATGAACAACATTAGTAAAGAATTAACATAACATTATTAATCACAAAGACATCATTTTCAAACTATGTGCAATTGGCGGTATGTCACTTTAAGAAGACTGGCTTGCCTTAAAGCCATTTCATACACTTTTTTTTTTATTGAAGGAAGTAATTTCATGCAAAGTGAGATGAAATGGAATATAGGAAGCCATTTACCTTCCAACCATTATCTATTACTAGATTTTCTTGAGAATGTCTAGCCCATGAATGATACATTATTGAACAATTAAGTAGCATTCCAATTGGCACATGGCCTGCAGACAGAGAGAGACACACACACACACACACACACAGACACACAGACAGACAGACAGACAGACAGACAGACAGACAGACAGACAGAGAGAGAGAGAGAGAGAGAGAGAGAGAGAGAGA
>JASKDV010185536.1:0-12074 GCA_032466395.1 Aegires albopunctatus
TCACAAAAGGGTTAATGGTTCAAAATATAGTTTTTGACCAATCATATTAGACTTAGTTTGTTTCTTTTTATTGGTGGTTCTCTAACTAATAATGCCTCAAAAATGATGCCACAGGAAATTACATCAATAATACACGAGTGTCATGAGATGCACCCTTGATGTTCTCTTAAGCAATTCAAAACATAAAATAATAATATTTACATTTATTATGTGTGAGTCTTGTTGCTTCGCAGTTAGTTCCAGGATGGCTACGAAATAGTGATATTATGTACAATGGTCTTGGTGTCATCAAATGGAGAAAGCAAAATAAATTTCAGAACAAATCAATCAGTCAAAAATCAAAATCTTAAAAAAGGTCAATATTTATGAGCAGAACTTGAGAGTTGAGTCTTCAAATTATCAAAATGGAAATTGGCCATCCATGATTTGAATCATGAGTGGTAAATGTCAATATGAAAAGAATTTTTAAAAAAAAGAAAAAAAAAGAAAAAGGAGAAAAAAAAATTTAAAAAGAGAAAAAATGAAAAATTGATAAAATATGACATGTCTAAAAACAGTGTTTAGTGACATTAAAAATTAAACAAACTGAGTGGCAGTAAAGTTTTGTGAAAAGAAAGTATTTTGGTCCAGAATTATATTTTGCCTCACATAAATCTGAAGGGCTGGGTTCAAATACTGTAGTACTAAGTAGGGGCAAAATGTTGCAAGATCTTTAAGGGCCATTCAACTTGCAGAGCCAAAACAAAACAAAATCATTAAAATGTAAAGGGCTGGTTTTGTTTTCATTATCAAATAACCTGTTATTTATCCTGTAAAATGCTGCTTTGTGGACAAGCAAGGTATCTAACAAAATGAAATAGGCATAACACATTAATATCTTCATAAATAAACCCTGATGGTCAAAGGTCAACCCTTATGTGTATCCTGAAAAGACAATGGATTATAGACTTTACAATTCCATTATGGCACGCAGCATTATGCATAAAAGTAATTCATAAGTTGGAAAAGCCAAGTTTAAAAAAAATAAAAAAATACTTGTACATAATGTCAACCAATTAAAAAGAAATGAAAAGAAAAGATACGTTATCAAGTATACAGTCACACCATACACGCACACCTATTTGCGTGAAAGCTTTGTTTTTATTGTGTTATTCTTTTCTCTGTTCAAATCCAAACATCTGTCATGTGATGGCAAGGTGACACGGTACAAGGTTGTAGAATATACCAATATAACAAGAGATATTACTGACTTTAATGGCTCCAAAATAGAAATGAATAATATGACCAATCTTTACCCATTTTTTGTGGTATGGGTGATTTTAACATGACCAGACTCCCGGCTGGTTGGAAAAACTTCCCCTAACGTTTAGTGGCAGACACTAAAATTAAGTTTGTTTGAAGGAATATTTTAATTTTTATTTAATAAATCTAAAAATGAGCCTAAAAACTAAAAGTAAAGATTCATAATTCATTAAGTGCTAATCTATCTTTTGTTTGTTTGTTATTTGGAGTTTAAGGGCTCGATCAACCACTAGGGTTATCTCAGGGCCCATGGAAGAAGTAAGATGTTAAGCTAGTGAAAAGATAAAAGAAGAAATAGATTTTAGAAGAGGGAAAAAGGTAGCCAAGGAGGAAAAGAAGCACTTTAAATATCAAATACAATGCATATGATAATAAAGATAAATAAATGGAGAGATGATTTACAGGGAAAAAAAACATCATCTCTCAAAAACAAAAAACCTAAATAATGATGGCCATCAAGCCCCAAAAAATCACTATTTCTTAGTATTTCCTAATTCGGAAAATTCTGTAGTCCGAACAAATTGCCGGAAACGGAGATGTTCGTATTAGAGAGACCAGACTAAATATCTAACCACAATGAGAAAGATTCGTCATTCTAAATCAGCCAATCATCTAAATGCTCAGTCTACCATCCAGCTCTCAATCAATGAATTAATAACAGGCTTTAACGAAATTTATAATTTCTGATTTAGCCTTTCTTTCATTTCACCATACACTTTTCATAATACTTAGCAGGACTTCAATGATATTTGTCAATGGAAATGGTTAAGCCCAAAATCTTTTCACTGAATAGATAGGAAAGGCAAAAAATGGCTTAACAGAAACTTCTTCTTCTTCTTCTAAAAAAACTGACAAAACTCAACACGAGTGAGTATTACAGTCAATACACCAGAAAAAAGAAAAAGAAATAAAGAAGTATTTGATTTTTAAGTATTATGTTATTTTAACTAACTGTATGTAGATATAAATATTTCCTATTGTAGCCTATGTTTAAGAGTATCAACACTGTCCCTACTTCTAAAATCTGGATTTTGAAGTTGAATTGAAATAGAAGATAAAAAAAAGTTTCAAATCTCACAATTTCAAAAATGGCTGTAAGAGGATTATAAATGGTTCTTATATGTGAAAGTCTTAACTGTCATATTTTAGCGTGACGTACCAACACAACGATAAGAGACGTTTTAAAATAAGTCAAAATAAAGTTTGTGATATAACGTATTAAAATAAAACATTACTAAATGAGTCAAAATAAAGTTTGTGACATAACGTATTATAATAAAACATTACTAAATAAGTCAAAATAAAGTTTGTGACATAACGTATTATAATAAAACATTACTAAATAAGTCAAAATAAAGTTTGAGACATAACTTATTATAATAAAACATTACTAAATAACTCAAAATAAAGTTTGTGACAGAACGTATTATAATAAAACATTACTAAATAAGTCAAAATAAAGTTTGTGACAGAACGTATTATAATAAAACATTACTAAATAAGTCAAAATAAAGTTTGTGACGTAATAGTGTATAATATCCTAACCAACAAGGATAGATCACTAAACCTTAAAATTATATGGGGCTATTGAGCGTATAATGATAAATTATGCAATCCTTCTGTATATGGCATGAAAAAGTATGTGATTTTGTATCGAAATCCACAAGACTTAGATACCGCATATAATTCAGGAGGGGGAGGCGGAGAAAGTAAAAAAAGTAAACCTTTCAAAACGGAGAATAAAAAAGAAAGACAGAAAATAAGCAAAATGATAAAATCTAAATCCAATTGAAGGGTATCTTGTTTTCTTAATCACAGCAATTACATCAAGAGATAAAAAATAAAAATACCACATGAAACTAAAAGAAAAAAAAAAGAAAAAAAAGAATCACTATCGTAGAAGAATGCAGAAGAATCAAATTTATATTGATGACCGCATGTTGGCCTCTTTGTTAACACCATCTGAGTCACGCAAATAATAAACGTACAAGAAAAACAAAAGTAATCAAATTTAATATGCTTGGTAAAGAATAACCAAGAGATTTACCATTTCTATTGTCATAAATTCACATTAACTTTTCTAAGCACTAATTACTCTGAACAATCCAGCAACTTCATTAGGACCATTGAAATGAATGGGCTTCTCTGTAATAATATCAAATTCTGAATCATTGCATTGAACCTGAGACCTATCTTTAGCGAGCTAAAACTGTAAAACAGTCACGAACATTAATATCATAAATGCATTACGGTACAACACAAATTTGCTTGAAAGGGGGAAAAGAACAACAATTTTAGCAAATACAATTTATTTTTTCTAAATTATGCATTCTGTGGTACTCAGTGAGCATTGAGTTAGTGAACGTGTAGATGTCAGTAAATAACAAAAAATATCAAGAGGACAGCAGGAGTAAATTAATTAGTTATTTAAGAAATAGGTTTTAGCAGAGGAAAAAAGTTGCCAAGGAGAAAAAGAATCACTTCAAATAATTAGAAGAATACAAATCACAATAAGGATAACTAAATTATGGAGATATGATTTACAGATTTAAAAAAACAACACCATCTTTCAATAACAAAAATCCTAAATAACGATGGCCATCAAGCCTCAAAACATGCACTACAAAGACCACCCAGGATTTTCTAACACCCTTTGTGAGCAAAAGTACTCAGTCTTTCTAGAGAGCAAGTGACCCTGATAGTATTTTTAAGTCGAGCAATGCACACAAATGAACCTTAAAACTGAAGATAGAGTACAGATGGGAGAAGAAGCTCCCACTCAACCCTTCCTTTGACACCTAAGAGTTGGTAGTACTATTCTTCCACTGACCCAGAACCCACTCAGGGTGCAAAAAAAAGAGGCAAGAGTGATGTCATCAATGCCCATATTGCAAGATGTAACAACTACTCTTTCTCAAACTGGATCTTAAAAATTTCTTCTCAGAACCCCCATCTCCTTCCTTTTAGAAAAGAAAATATTCAAACAAAAAAAAAGTAAAAGTCTCATCAAAATATACAAGCGTTTAAAATTTTGTTCTTAAAGCATTTGAAAAATATAAAAAAGCAGATCAAAGGCAGTTGCACTTTAAATCATTCCTATCTCTCGTATCTTTTCTGAAAAAAAAAAATACAAGAAAAAAAAAATTCAAACATAATATAATACACGACCTTGATGCTTTGCATCTCCCACATATTACATCATCATTTTTAAGTATGAGGATTCTAGTGTAAAACAAAGGAAAGCCACTTAAATATAAATGTTTAAAAATGACAATGAATAAAAAGTGACAAGAATAGAAATACACTCATATGAAAAAATACAACAAGATTATCATTCCCAGGGAGTATAAGACCAGACACAGAAAAAGAGCTGTGCCTTCAGCAGGACAAAGAATCAACAAGAAAACAGATTAGAATCAGCAACTTTATAACATAAAGAAAAGCGCATCTCTAGAAATAGACTTTATAAAATAAAATAGAAACCATCTATAAAGATAAAAACAAGTACAGTAGTGTGTGTCTTTAAATATATTTAAAGACAATAAATAAAATCTGATAAAATGCAAAGGAAGAGAAGTGATGGAAGTCGCATAGATCATGGTATTTCAAAAAGATTTCCTTTATGGTTTAAAATATGAAGAAGCTGAAATATCTCACAGGAAATAAAAATGTGACATATCTCGTAATATCTTTACTTGGTGTAAATCATTTTTTTTTAAATCATGTGGCGTGAAATTCTTGTTTTAAAAACAAAGTCATTGGTGGAGGGATGTTTATTTGTGTTAAGGGAAAAATGAGAGATGTGTGAAAAATTTGTGCAATATAAAGATCTTTGAATCAAAATAAAATAATGCCAATTAAATTACGTAGTAACAATACCAACAAAGTAAAAAAAAAAAAAGAAAGAAAGAAAGAAGAAAAAGAAATTAAAAGACAGATTCAACAAACAGATGTATAAGAAAAGCAAGATTAAATGCATTACTATATGCATTACTATATACTTTAATAAGTGTTATCATACAAAAACTTCGAATGAAAAAGCCGAGATAACGATAGAAAGAATCACTAATTTGCCTCAGTCGTGAACACGTAGCATAGAAGTACATTGCAGATCTGATAAACTGCAATTTACAAGATATTATAAGCAGGATTGAAATGGCAGCATAAGACAAATGCAAAATTCATTACAAAAGAGGTGAGTCTGTGAGGGTGAATATTGCATCTGTTAAAGCACTTAGAAAGAAAAGATATGCATATTGATGGGTTATTCCAAGAACTATTCATCACGCATATCAATCGTTCTTAAAATAACATCTTGTATACATGTACGAAATGAAGCCAGATGAGGGATGGAGAATGATAGTGGAATTGCAATGGAATTGCTTAAAATCTTTCTAAAGACCTTCAACTAATTGTTTCCTCCATAACCTTCCATTAACCTTTCCTCCATAACCTTCCATTAACCTTTTCCTCCATAACCTTCCATTAACCTTTTCCTTCATAACCTTCTATTCACCTTTTCCTCCATAACCTTCCATAAACCATTTCCTCCATAACCTTCCATTAACCATTTCCTACAGAACCTTCCGTTAACCTTTTCCTCCAGAACCTTCCATTAACACTCCTCCATAGTCCTGCAATTCATCAAAATGTGGTAACCGTATCATTAATTTTCTCCTCTTATGTAATTAAAATATATTAATATTTCAAAAACTATTACACAACTTTGTATCTCCGTCTCCGGCTCTACGACCTATAAAACCAAAAACATGACTAGACAAAATCCCTTTGCTTTTATTCCACTTCCCAGATTTTCCCATTTTATTGACTCTATAAGAAGAGAATGAGGAAATCTGCCAATAATATCACCAGGTAGGCACTAACATGGAATCCTCAGGGAAAGCCAAAGAGAGGACGGGACGACCAAGAAGCACCTGGCGCCGTGAACTTGAGGCAGACACCAGAAATATGAGACACAACTAAAAACAGGTTAGAGAGAAGATTGCCCAAGATAGAGGACACTGGAGGACTGTTGATGGCAGCCTATGTTCCAGGAGGGGCGGCCTATGTTCCAGGAGGAGCGATGGGCATAAGTACATAAAAACATAGCACCCCATTACCCTGTCCCAAATAATTAATTTTCTATAGGTCAGGAGAAGAAAATGCATTATAGACATTAGAAATATGGAAGGGGCAAAGGTTTTCATAAACCTATTTCAAATTTAACATTAAAATTGTTTTTTTAAGAAAACAGCAATAAAAAATGTTTATGGCAATAGGTGATGAAGCAAGTATTTCATGAATTTGACAAAGTATTTCATCGATGACAAAAAATGACATAATATTAGTAATGATAAATATTCATCATATATGTTTGTTGTTGTTGTTGTTGTTGTTGTTTTCACAAAAGGATAAAGGGAAGGCAATACACAGCACTGACAATATAAAAAGTTTAAACAATTGAAGGCCATATTAATTTACATACAAAATCATTTTTGCATTTTCAAGTACATAAGCATCATTTAATTATTGTGCAACAAATCTCTTATTAACTCCCTGTGGACCAGAAACTTTTATAAATGGGGGTTCAGTGACCTAGAAGTTAACAAATCTCTTATTAACTCCCTGTGGACCGGAAACCTTTATAAATGGGGGTTCAGTGATCTAGAAGTTAACAAATCTCTTATTAACTCCCTGTAGACTGGAAACCTTTATAAATGGGGGTTCAGTGACCTAGTAGTTAACAAACCTCTTATTAACTCCCTGTAGACTGGAAACCTATATAAATGGGGGTTCAGTGACCTAGTAGTTAACAAACCTCTTTTTAACTGGTTGTCAAGGTGACATGGCAAATTTCCTTGATAATTACAATTGGGTTTGCGTCTAGAGGAAAGTTCAAATGCCACATTTGTTCCATTTACCTCAGGCAACTCATGAGTAAATAAGTGCCTGACTGTTATGACAGCATTTTCCATGTCCAAATGATGCATTCCAGTCTCATTGGCTGCAAGTCTTGTCTTATGTGTTCTTTGCTGCTGTCTGTCAGAGGTTATATAAACCCTTTTAAAGAAATATGAGCATAGCTATGCTGTGGATATAAACGCTATTTAAGATCAGAGCAACTTTTTACCGTGGTTATCTATAACTTGAAATAGGGTAAGACCTTTTTACATGCGCGATCCCCGGGGAGTTAATGAGATAACAAAAACAATTAAGTTTTTGTTCAAGCCCAATCTTTCATAGACATAGACAAAGTCTTTCATATAGAGTTTTAAGTAACCTGGTATCTTATTTGTTATCACATATGCCTTGTGTTTTGACGGAGTCCCTAACAGTTTGAATAAATGAAAACAAGTAAATACAAGTTAAATATCTTCAAAAATATTTCCTTTGCAATAATCAAGAAATCGTCAAAATAAGTTGCTTTCTTTAGTGTTTTTCATATCAGATACTATGTCAGCCTGATAAACTTATTTCAGATTACTCAATTCTCTAATTACAACAATCCAGTGAGCCTTCAAATAAACATAATGATATGCTTTTAACCATTTCAAATCACTCCTGTTAATATTATGCAATGGTACTTCAAACGGCTTGACAAAAGGATCAAGCATAAACACATTTAAATAGGTCACGCCTTTTATAACAAAAAATCATCCTTTGTGGTAAATAAAACAAAAATTTCAAAAGGTAAAGCAATGTACAATTATATCTTAGATGTAAAAACATCATCCCTTAGTAATCAGTGTTATGAATAAAAATTAAATGCTTCATAGGTATCCCTTTAGGATAGCCATTGAAAAATATCTCTTAACCTTAATTAACAAATATTAAATATTACATAATAAATTCTTTATTAGCAACATACATGAAGGTGGTTTATTTGGGGTTTGTTTGTTGTTGTTGTTGTTGTTGTTGTTGTTGTTGTTGTTGTTGTTGTTGTTGTTGTTGTTGTTGTTGTTGTTGTTGTTTTTTGTTTACACCAAATTACACCATGCAAGTTTATATGCAACATAATTTCTAAAAACAATTATTATGATGGGAATAAAAACATCTTTGAAAATATAATTCAAGAGAGAAAGAAGAAATCAAAGATCAGGTCTTTGGTTTGCATCAAAATGCAGAATGTTTCTCTTTATACTCAGTAAATATACTGCATTCTGGATGCCAACGTGCAAAGGTAATGAAGAAGAACAAGGAATGAGTGACTTTATACAAAATGTCCTTTAGAAAGACCTTTCTGCTTTTGACAAGGAAATTGTGAATCGTAAACAAGCGCACATAAAACAATCATTGCATTAAAGATAAAGATTACAAAATCAAGTTGAAAGACCATGAATAACTGCTAAGATTCCAGTCTCATAAGCACGGCATCAGATACACAACAGTAATCATCTCATTTCAGAATAATAATCATAAATTAAACCTCCTTCGCTTATTGATAAATCATCTCATTTCAGAATAATAATCATAAATTAAACCCCTTGCGCTTATTGATAAATCATCTCATTTCAGAATAATAATCATAAATTAAACCTCCTGCTCTTATTGACAAATCATCTCATTTCAGAATAATAATCATAAATTAAACCTCCTGTGCTTATTGATAAATCATCTCATTTCAGAATAATAATCATAAATCAAACCCCTTGCGCTTATTGATAAATCATCTCATTTCAGAATAATAATCATAACTTAAACCTCCTGCGCTTATTGATAAATCATCTCCTGCGCTTATTGATAAATCATCTCATTTCAGATTAATAAGCATAAATTAAACCTCCTGCTCATTTCAGATTTGTCTTCCCTTTTCACTCTCCAATTAACAATTATTTTAACGGCTGGATTAATAATCTAATAATAAGCATAAATTAAACCTCCTGCATTTGTTGATGATTCATCTCATTTCAGATTTGTATCAATAGCTTGATTTATATAATCTTATAATAATAAGAGTAAAATATAACATTTTGCTTATATTGATGATTCATAATTTCAATCTTAACTCCTTCACTGCTAACCAAAAATGCATATCCTGTGCTATGGAATTTTGCCGTGACTTAATAGTTGTAGATAATTTCAATCTATAAAATAAATTGTTTGTTCGCAAAAGAAAGAGCATCAAAATACTTAAGTTACTTGTGTATAATGATGTATATAATAACAGAACATATGCCTATTTCAACACACATACCAAGTACGTGAATAGTGCAGTGAAGAGGTTACATTGAAAGTTTTTTTAAAATCTACTACAATAATGCTCTCACCCTACAGATTCCTATACTGGTGATATCAACATACAGGAAAGAAAACATAAAACTAAATTATTATCCATCAATTATCTTTTTTTAAAATCATTTCATAGCTTTCAAACAATATAACTCTAATAATCAAATCTTAAGTCCAATCAGGTACCGGTGTGTATTTTGTTGAAGATCCTTGCCTCCAATAAAGCAATGACATATTGTCGATGCTTTTCGCTATCTGTATATAAGCCATCGGTATTGTTTTAATAAACGTTTAAAAAAAAAGTAATGTAAGAGTGAAATAAAGTTTCCATCTTCAAATAAAGAATAGAATGGTTTTGAGCAGTTTTAGTGGTCAAATTTGAACGACATTTATAGAGAGTGATAGAATAGGCTATTTTCAGACGAAATATCATAAAACTTTGTTTTTCAGAAATTGGCTTCTTACGCGGACAGCGAATAGCAGTGACGATATTTATTATTATTGGCCTTTACATCTCGACAGACGGCCCTAGCTATCGTTGAATTTTTTCGCCTTATGACTGACATTTCATGGAAATAGAAAAGTTATTAAGAAAGCTTTAAGATATGAAATCCTTATAGTTGAGCTTTTTCGTTTTCTATTCATTGTGTGCTAGCTCAAAGGTGGCATCAGCTTTATAGCTGAAAAGTTAATATGAAATAGAGCCAGTAGAGTAATATAGAGAACCAGTAAACTAACTGAATAAACTGGAGCCTGAAGGTCCAGGAATATGCACACCACATCTAGACAACACATATAGCCCTAAGAACGCTAAGCCGTTCATGGCAACCACCACGAAAAAAGCAATGACGTGCGACTTGAAGGTCACTTGGTAGCGAGCAGGAGCGAAGATGGCTAGTAATGCTGTTGCCAAGGTCAGGGTGAGAACCATGGAGATCGTGGTGTTGATGAGGAGGATGGATCCAAACTTGGTGAACGGCTGGATGTAGGTCTGAGTCAAAGGGATGGCCGCTAGGATGGTGGTCAAGCCAGAACACACAATGGCTACTCCGATGTGACGCACAGCCTGTGATGTCCGAAGTTTGCGAAGGTACTGGGGGGACTGGTAAAGACATATTGTATCAATAAGTTTCATCCGTATTTGTAAATATCAATGGAAGATTATTATTTTTTTCTCTTCAATATATCTAGGACATGAAATTCCTTCACCTAGTGAAGAAAACATTAGCGATGTAAAAAAAAGAAATAAAAAAATAAAGAACGAAAATGAAACTTCTTGATGTGCTGAATTGTGAAGTACATGAAAAGAAAGCAATCAAAAAGAAAGGCTCGACAAATGGAACTATATTCATCACTGATGCTGCCTTTCTCACTGATGACCAGCCTATTTGAGTCAAGCATTCCGCCTGGGCCCAGCAGTTTTTTAAAACATTTTTTAAGTATTATTTAGTTATCATTATTATGTTCAGACCACTTTGGAGAGTTCAAATTATGCATCTAGTTTGACATAGTTCGATATTTTGCATTGAATTTTGTGTTTGCTTTGTATATTTTGTTACAATAGTAGGCTAAACATAACAGTGTATGAAATCATAGCATTAATCATGGCAACTGCGAAAACTCGGGTTTGGTCCCCAACGTATGTTTCAGCAAGCCTGAGCTAGTTCAGGCTTGGTCCTCGGTTAATTAATCTGGATATCACAATCATAATACTAATAATTCTAATCAGGCCAGGAAGCTCAGTCATTAGAGCATTGGGCTGACAAAATTTGAGCCCCAGGTTCAAATCCCCTGTCCTGACAGATTTTACAGAACAGTAATGCAAGCATCTCCTTCAATGGCATGTTCACAAATGAGATAGTTATCATATTACAAGGCTTTGAAAACAAAAGATTTATCGAGAATTATGGACCCCCTTGTACCACTACCGCGTTCACCAATTACCCTGTCCATGACCTCGGGCCTAAGTCGGGGCCCGACACGCTACTCACAATGGTCTTACTCATGATTTAGAGGGAAATTTTCTGCCGTGCACTAAGCTCAGTAATGAATATGGGAAACTTTTATTATTATACTACAAGGCATATCTATTTTACATAAATTTTACAGAAAACGAAAGAATTCTCAGGTGATTTATCTAATCAAAAAATACCTGCGATTTCAAGTCAGAAGGGTTCATTCTACGGCCAGCCAAAATGTAACCCTCAACTATGTGGACACAATAATCCACTGACGATCCCACGAGTATGGACAAGGACACCGCTTCCACGGCTCCCATTTCCCATCCAGCCAGGTAGAAGATGCCGACCACACAGCAAATCATGACTGTGGAAACAACGTGAAAAGAACTTTCATCAAAACATTGGAATTTTTTAATTGCATGTGAATTACAGGTTAGAACTGTGAAAGCAAAACACCCCAATAGATTTACAATTCTTATTTGGATTTTATCACTGGTTCTCAGTAGTCCTCCATTCCTCTGTCTCTCCCTTCATCCTCTTGGTTCTTCAGTCCATCCGTCCCCCCCCCCCCTCTCCCTCTCT